>JAANYP010004565.1:50327-75649 GCA_020465985.1 Centrapalus pauciflorus | reverse complement strand
TTCATCTTCGTCTTCCTCATCATTTCCAGAAATCCTCAAGAACCCTAAAATCGACTAAGTGTCTTTTGCTTCCCCAAACCTTCAAAATTCCCAAATGGCTCACAGACCTAATCCCTTTCTACCAGTCTTCGTTGGTGAGGATGTTGTTAAACATCCATCTGTCACCACGATGCTGACCCTAAAGCCCACCAACTACATTGCAAACCTCACTATCCCCAAAAACAATGTGGGGAAGGGTTACGACCGAATGGTGGAATTTCTGCAAGTTCATCCGTTGAACTATGCCCTGACTGCATCTCCTGGTGTCCTGTACCAGGAGATGGTATACGAGTTCTGGTATACCTGCTCCTACAATCCAAACACTCAGGTTATCAAGGGTACTATTCTCAATGGGACTCAAACCATTGAGATTACAGTCGATCTTCTGAGGGAGGTTCTTCATCTTCCAGTTGCTGAGAACTATGATCTTCCTCACCCTGAAAATGAGCAAATGGGCAATCTTCTACGCTTCTGTGGTGTGGCAGAACCCAAGGTTGGAGCTACTCTGTACAGGAAGGAGCTGTCACCCACTTACAGCTTCTTATTTGCCTCTGTGGTAATGTCATTCAGCAGCAAAGTTGGTTCCTTTGACCAACTAAGTAGAGATGAAGTGCCTGTAGTCCTTCAGCTAGTGGATGGGACTACACTTGACATGGCCAAATGGATCTTCTTGAACATGAAAAACCTGGTGCAGCAAGAGCCAAGACCAGCTGCTGTCCGATATCCCAGGTTCCTGAGTCTCATCTTCTGCCATGTCTGTGGTGAGCATCTATATCATCCTCAACCTCTACTTAAAACTGCTGCCTTCCCTGTCATAGGGAATAGAGTTTTTCATACTCCTGTACTGCCAAATGAGCCTCCTCTATCAACACCTATGAGGAGGCTGTTGGGTTTAGTGGAAGGACCCTCTGCTGTGAGGGTGGATCCAGTCACTGCTGCTCCTACTGGAAAATCCAAAGCCAGGTCCAAGCTTGTGAAAAGGACCATGGCAGCTGAAGCTGGGCCTGCTAAAAAGAAGGCCAAAACAGCTCAGGCTGAGTCTGCTCCCTTAGCCTCTGTGGCTGAGGAAGAGCAGATTCCTCACCCTGGCTCATCTGTTGAGCCTGAAGCCTTTGTGGCTGGTGCCTCTGTGGCACAAGAGACTATGGAACAGTCCAGCCCCACTGTTCCTGACCCAGTCTCACATCCAGTCCAAACAGATCCTCTCTCCTCTCCACAATCACCCACATCATCCATCCATTACCAAAGAAAATCAATAGCCAAAAAGAAACCAGCCCAGAAAACCACCTCCTCTGTTCCCTCTCAACAGGGTTCAGTTGTAAAAGAAGCAACCCCAGCTGCCTCTCCTATTTTGGGAGAAGGTTCAGCTCATTTGGAGCCTGCTTCACTCCAGCCTGAGTCACCCTTGAGTCAGCCCAGACCCTCTGGTTCCTCCCAACAGGAACCAGTTGTACAAATGGAGATACCCACATCAACTATCCCAGCCTCCCAACAGGCTGAGGATATTGAAAGACAGGAGCCCTCTCCACTCCACACTGAGTCCACACTGTCCCTCACTCATATCCCCTTACACTCTGAGTCTGCACGAGGTGCCCACGCTGCTGATATAGACCAATCAGCAGCTCAGCCTCAACCCTCTGTTCCCCATGATTCAGCTGTTCAACACCAAACAGCTGCTGAGGGACCAACAACTCAAGCTGATGAACCTCAGGGATCATACCATCCCTCTGGTGAGGCTGCTCCCACAATGCAAATTCCATCAGCAGGTTTCACCACTGCTGATGTTGAAATGCATATCCCATCTCCCCATGATGAGGTGCCTTTAGACCAAGGCACTGCAGAGGGAACCACCATTGGTCTTCATGAGGGTGCTGCAACACAAGCAGCATCTGAGAGGCCTCAAACATCATCCCCTTCTCCTAATGATGCAGCTACAGCCGCTGCTGAAGGACCTCTTGATCCCTCTAACCTGGGCCATCTTACTTTTGCCCAGGCTATGGAACTACTGTCCAACGTTTCTTTCCCTTCTCCATCTCATCCTCAAACACCAGCCTCATCATCATCTTCTCCATCCACTCACTCCAAACAGTCTACCCATACACCTCCATCTCCCAAAGACCTGCCTTTGAAGGATCAGCTTTCATTGCTGACCAACAAAGTTGGTTCTTTGGAAAATACCATGCACTCCCTACCATCCATCATCTCAGACTCTGTGTCTGAGCAGCTCAAAGGCTTCTTTGATTTGTTCAAAGAATCCTTCCCAGTCACTCCCCAAACTGATCACTCTCCACAGCTGCTTGCACTCACTGCACAGCTGCAAAATGTATCCAACTCTCTCTCCTCTATCCTCTCCTTACAGCAGGACTCCGTGTCCTCTATGACAGCCATTTCTCAACAGCTGTCCTCTCTTCTCACTTCTTGCAATACTACCCTTCCTTCAACATTGGCCAGCCTGAACACTCTTATGGGTTCTCTATCAAATTCTGTGTCATCAAACCTTGCTGATGTGCAAGATTCTCTTGAACTTCATCTTGCACAGCTCCAAAGTTTGTTGTTCACAGCTTCTGATAGAGACAATATTGTTAAGCTGACCACTTTTGCTGATTCCCAAGCTTCTTCTCTTCAAAACTGTCTTTCCCAACTTGGTGAGGTAAAGGATAACTTGGCTTACTTAGTGAACAGCCTTGTTGGTCCTAAACCTTCCAAACCTGCTGGCAAGCCTGCTGACTTTGTGTCTTCAGGCAGACCAGGGGTTGAAGTCGCTGCCTCATCTCCTTCAAAGGGGGAGAAATCATCTGCCTCGAAGACTAAGTCTAAGGGGGAGAAGATTCCTTCTCCTAAGGAGATACCAGTGTCTGCAACCCAAACTGATCAACCAGCAGAAACAGGTGCAGCTGAAGGTGTTTCTCAAGCTGCTATGCCTACTCAGGCTGGCTCTCCAAAACCTGCTCAGTCTAAGGGGGAGGAAGTCATTCCTGAGGACAGGCCTAGCAGCAAAAGGAGGCACCTTATCCTAGAAGAAGAAGAAGAAGAATAAGAAACTTCTGAAGCTGCTGTCACTAAAGCAGCAGCTAAAGGCAAAGAAAAGGCAGCTGAGGATCCTATTGAGCAGAAACAGGCAGATACACAGTTTCACAAAGCCAGAGCCAAAGAGATGGGCCTCCCTATGCACAAGTACTTTGAGTTTAGGGAAGAACAGCTTAAGGCTCTGGAAGAGTTAAGAAAAGAAGAGGAATCTGCCAAAGCTGCTAAGTCTCTTGCCCTCCAAGAAGCAAAGAAAATAAAAATGTCTACCTTGGAGGTGCAAAAGAAAATAATGGAAGCTGCCAGGAAATCAGCAGAAGAGAAAGAGAAGGAAGGAGAAAAGGGTACTCAGGTCTCTGTGACCAAATCAACAGTACCTTCTGCCAGAGCCAAATTCCACTTTGACAACTTGGCCAGAAAAAAATTTCATGATGTTGCTACTAGAAGGCTGGCCAAGGAAGCAATTGTCAAAGCTGTTCCCATTTCAAGGAAAGGCACACAGTGGAAACTTCAGATCACCAGGATGGGTGCAACAGGCCCTGAAATGGAATCATATGATCACACTGATGTTGCTCAAATGGGTTACAGGGAATGGTTGGAACTGGCAGTTGCCCTGAGCCAGTCTAAGTCAGAAACGGCTAAGACTATCAGGGCATACATCAAGAAGCTGATGGAAAGAGTAAAGGAGCTGGGCCTAATTCCAAAAGAAATAAGTGAAGGTGTCTCTGTGACACATCCAAAGATAAAGGCCAGGAGAACAAAGAGGGATACAGAGCTGGAAGAACTCCTTATGATGATTGAACAAGGAGATTATGCTGTGGAAATTAAAGGAGTTGACCACAGCCTGCCTGAAGGAGTCGAATTTGAAGATGGCAAAGTGATTGAAGAGCCTGAGTTAGGGGCATTTTTTGTAGATCCCCTATCTCAGAAGAAATGTTTTCAAAGAGCTTCAGACCTACACAAAGTTGGTCTTAATCAGCTTGCAGCCTTCAGAATTGCCACCTCCTTCAATCAGTCCAGCCTATGGAGAGCAGCTATCTGGGAAGAGCTGAAAGGTTTTTATGACAGAGGTGAACTTCAAAGTTCTAACTTTATGTTTCTTACAGCTGAAATTGAAGAACACGAAGAAACAAGGGAAGAACTTGTAAAAAGATTCAAAGAAGGGATACCACCTCCTGTCGAATGAAGTCCACCTGCCATCTGGGTAGGTGAAGAATGGAAGCTGTCCATCAGTTGGACAGGCTTGCCATTATCTGCTCCCATCTCAAACAGTCCAAACTTTTTGTACATTAGTTGTACATTCTGTGCATTAGTTGTACATTATTACATAAGTTGTAATTTCTGCTTTTACATTAGTTGTAAAATACATTAGCACATTAGTTGTACTTTTGTAAGAACATATGTTGTTCTATTATAGTCAAGAATCAGTGTATATATAAACTGATCTTTTACTTTACTGTAATGTTGTAATTTTATTTCAGCAAATGTACTGTAAAAATATATAGTGATTTTTGACAAGACCAGCTTGGACTGGTTATTGCAAATAGGGGGAGATTGTTAGGCACAAAAAGGCCTCAGTCAAACCTGTTCTATATCTGAGGGGGAGATTCTATAATCAAACCTGTTGATACATTTGAAGGTTGAATTTAAGGCCTGTTATATGCCTTATTGAAACCTGAAAATGATTTGCAATATCAGTCTAAAGTTGTTCTATATGCTGCATTGTGTTGCAACCAAGACAGTTTGTCCAAGCTGCTCAGTCTGCTGATCAGGCTGGACAGAAACTGTCTACGCTGCTCTACACTGTTGAGCAGCTTGGGCATTTTTAAAGTGTTCTGTTCTTTGTGAACAGAACCTATTCTTAGTGAACAGGCTATACACTTTATGGAATTTGTTTCCAAGTCATCATGTATTGTTTTTGACTACAAGATCAGTTTACATGTCGAAGACAAAGTGGAAAGCAGAACCGCTCAGCCTGCCCAAGCTGTTCTGTCACATGAAGACAAAAGGTTATTTGAAAAAGGGTGACAGACCTTTTTCTTATATCAAAATAGGCCTTTACAAGGAAGAAAGACGCAAAGTTGACATTCCTAAATTAGTTAAAGGCAATGCAACAGTAGACAAAGTAAAAAGACAAAAGTTCTGCACGTCTGCTTTTCAGAAAAGTGCAGAAAAGTTATATTGTCTTTTCAAACAAGACTTCTCCTTTTTCATTCCGTCCAATGAAGATGTTTCTCTTAGATCCTCTAAGTGAGTATAAAAGGAAGCTTCCAAGGTCAGAAAGAAGTGTGAAGAAAGCTAAGTGCTTAAACCAAGAGTGAACGTGCAAGTGTGATTTTCATGCATGCAAGTCTTCTGTAAACCAGCATCTGTGTGTCTAAGCTGATTTACCTAAGCTGTTCCTTGAGTCTTGTAAAACACAGTGAGTACATCTTAGTGAGTGTGTTCATTGTAATCTAGTTTGAGTCTGTCTTAGACTAGTAAGCATACTGTTGTATTCTGTCATCTCAGCTTGAACTATTCCGCATTCAAGCTTGTTTGTAATTAACAATTGTTGATAATACATACAAACATTGAAAAAAAGAGAGTGTAGTTTTAAAAGTGCTGTATTCACCCCCCCTCTACATCTTATAACTATATACTTTGGGAACCTTTCGGGACCTACACTAATAATTATAATTACCAAATAAAGGTAGGTGACTAATCAAATGTAATAATGACCTTAATGTGAATGTGTCAAAATGTTACAAATTAAACAATGGATACGTGTAGTAAACTTTCCACACGTGTCATGCCATATACATGCATGTCATGTATAAGTGTGTATACATACACATATGAATTGAAATTATGGAAACCAGAAAAGGAAGCAAGGAAAGTGAGGTTTGATTTCATAATTAATTTCAATTCAAACGTTTTATTTATCGTCCATTTTTCTTTTGGATTTTTTAGGTCTTCTTAAAATTAGTGTATACACAAGTGTTAGAGTTGTTAGTGATACCAGTTACGGGTGTATGTGATAACAGGGACACGTAGGGATCAAGACGATACTCGAGACTATCCAGGGCGACAGTGATACCGTGACTACTTGCGCTAGGGTCTGAGGTGAGAATACAAGCATTTTTGAGATACACTAACCCTTACCTGGTATTTTTATATATATGTGATAACTGTGTTTTGTAGAGAAGGGAATTGCCAGGTATGTTTTATCGAGTAATGTGTTTATATTCCAAGCTTTCTAGTGTTGTTGGGATATACTGTATACTGGGGGTTTGTGCCAGTTAGCTCCTGGCTTCCGCTAGACGGAGTCATTCCTAGCGAAGAGTGGGTCGCTCCCACTGTTGGGCTGGCTGACTGTCCATTAACCAGTCATTGCTTGGATTATAAATTATAAATTATGTTTACAATGATTTGTAGCAGTTTATAAATTGTGATTATTGGGAAGGGTTGAGATTGGGAATTGGGTTTTACTTAACTGCTACATTTTTATAACATACATTTTGGGTCTAACCCTTGTATCTCTCACGAGCGCAAGCTCACGTAGTTTTTATATAAATGTGGTGTATCTCAGGTGACAGGTGATTAGTGATACGAGCTCCGCCGACTTATCTTGAGGATTTTCTGGCTCACTCTTTTGGGAGATACTACCTACCTATACTAGGTAGTTATTATGTAGACGCTATGTTTATATTATGTTGTAATTTGAGATTTAGTATCACTACTTATGTATTACCGTGACATTATCGTCGTAATTAAAATGTTCAAATTTATCGGGGTTTTCAGTATATAATATACAGGTGTACTTATTGTCCAGTGGTTTATTGCCACCTGGTGGTTATATTACGTGGCATTTTGGACTATTTTTAGGGTGTTACAGGCTTGGTATCAGAGCATAGGTTTAAGAGACTTAAGTATCACTAGTGGATACTTAGGCTTAAACCATTGTGTCTAGATCCTCGGCATTTAACCCTGAAGTAGAGTTTTGGTGTTAATTAGTAGTGATACTATTGTGTTAGTGCTTACTAGTATTTTTCTTTATACCTTGTGTCGGTATTTATGGAGCCAGTAGGCGGCGGACGTAGAGGTAGAGCTAGAGGCAGAGGTAGGGGTAGAGATAGAGGTCGTGGGAGGGATAGAGATACTCCTATCGACGATGACCCCGTGATACACCAGTCCGATCTGGTACGAGTTCTTGGTCAGTTCTTTGACCAGAGAGATCGAGATGCAGCTGCGAGAGCAGATAGAGGTCCACGACCGGTTCCACCACCGGTAGTGACAGTGGCGGGGCCGAGTTCATCAGTTCCTTCTTCTTCCCGTGATCCTCTTCGAGCATTTCATTCGAGTGTTCCCCCGACCTTTTCAGGTACGGGTACTGCCATTGAGGCATTAGGATGGCTACGAGTTATAGAGAACTGCTTCCGAGTTGCAGAGATGCCTACTCACTTGATGGTCACTTATGCTACTCATCTGCTTCGAGAGTCAGCGGTACGATGGTGGGATTCAGTATGTCTTGGCGAGGGATCAGTTGATGCTGCTTGTGCATGACCTGGGCTCAGTTTCGCAGGGTATTTGAGGCATGTTATGTTCCTCCAGACGAGAGGCGAGAGATGGCACGCCAGTTCGTTCGTTTAGAGCAGGGAGACTTATTAGTAGCTTGTTACATCGATGTATTTAATGAGAGAGCGCATTTTGCCTCATATATGATTCCGGATGATCGACGGAAGGCAGAGTTGTTTATCGAGGGTTTACGTCCGGGTATCAGGGAGTTTGTAGAGTTAGATCACTCCCGTACATTTGCAGAAGCCATGGTAGCAGCTCGGGATCGAGAGCGAGCTATTTTGAGGGATGCAGGTTTGCCACCAGCTCAGCGACAGCGCACTGAGGCGCCGTTTCAGCAGCAGAGCTCATATCAGGGCCAGTCCAGTCAGCAGCGGGGCCATCAGGGTCAGAGTTCAGGATCACGCCGTGATCGGGATAGAGACAGAGGTAGAGATGACAGACGCAGGGGACCAGGTTCGGGACAGGGAACGAGTCAGCGATCGTTAGCATTGAGTCACGGTTTCCGAGATTCTGGGAGTAGGGCTGACAGTTCATCTGGTGAGCGTGATTGTCGGACATGTCATCATAGGCATGCAGGGCCGTGTGCACCAGAGCATATTCGTTGTTTCAGATGTGGCCAGTTCAGGCATACAGCCAGGGATTGTACCGCCAGCGATCCACTTTGTTTCCGATGTCAGAGATCAGGGCATCAGGCTAGAGATTGTCCTCAACCATCTTCATCAGGACATGGAGCGAGTACGAGTGGAGCCGGGGCAGCCGGTGCATCGACTTCTGGCAGGAGGGATTCTGCACCACGCGGCAGGGGACGTGCTTTTCAGGCCACAGCAGAGGAGGCACGAGATTGTACCGATGTAGTTTCAGGTACTCACATTCTTAACGGGTTGAAGGCCCGTATTCTTTTTGATTCGGGAGCCGACCGTTCATATGTGTCTAGTACTTTCTGTGCATATTTTTCTGTTTCTCCTTCTGAATTATCTAACCCGGTCATAGTAGAGCGTGTCGATGGTAGTACAGCGTTAGTGAGTCGGGTATATCGTGATTGTGCCTTAGAGATTGATAGTCATTGTTTCTCTATTGATCTTCTGCCTATGGAGATCAGTAGCTTTGATGTGATAGTGGGTATGGACTGGTTGACAGCACGCCGAGCTGACATCTTCTGTGCGAAGAAGATGATACGTCAACCAGTTTATGAGTCTGAATTTGTGATTGTGTACGGGGAGCGTCGGAAAGGGGATATTGGGATTGTTTCAATGGCTAGAGTTCAGCGTTATGTAGTGAAAGGGTGTGACACCTATCTAGCCTATGTTGTTGACGCGAAGAAGGAAAAGGCTAAGATAGAGGATATACCGGTAGTTCGAGAGTTTCCTGATGTATTTCCCGACGAGTTACCTGGATTACCACCGGAGCGACAGGTTGAGTTCCGTATCGATCTACTTCCTGGAGTACTACCGATTGCGAGCGCGCCGTATCGGTTAGCACCTACAGAGATGCGTGAGTTGATGACACGACTTCAGGAGTTACTTGACCGTGGTTTCATTCGCCCCAGTTCTTCCCCGTGGGGAGCCCCCGTGCTTTTTGTGAAGAAGAAGGACGGTAGTATGCGTATGTGTATCGATTATAGAGGGCTTATGTAACAGCCCGTAATTTATTAAATATAAATTACATCAGCAGACTTTGGATAATAAAACAATTTTAATCCAAATATTAGTAATTAACCGAAAATATGAATCTGTAATAGTTAATTATATTAAGTTATAATTAATTATGAAAAGTTGCCCAAAATTAGCTGAAATAAAGTTAATAATTAAAATTCAGCTAAATGACAAATTAAAGACTGAAAATGACGAAACGGACTAAAATGAATAAAAATATGACTAAAAGACAATTATAGCAAATCTAGAACTCCTTTGCTATTATTTGCATCTGAAATGCAAATCAGATTGATGGGAATAAAAGTTGGTCAATTCCAGATATTCAGTAGAAAATCTGATTTTCTCTCTATTTTCTATAAATAGAGCATCTCCTCCTCATTTCATGGTTTTGGAAAAGCTTGAACTCTCTCTCTCTCTCTCTCTCTCTCTAAGACCTCACCTTCTCTCTAGCATTTCTCCTAAACGAACCGTCAGATTCTCGTGATTTATACGCCATCGGTTAGATATCGTCGAGCTCTACACGAATATACCATTGCATGTTTGATTTCGTCTGGATTTAAGGTAAAAATCGACCCTTTTTCTGACTTTTAGTTCGGTTTTGAAGAGCAAATTCGAGTTTGCTCATATTCCCTTCATTCGAAGCTGATTTACTCTCGTATAGGACTTGTTTTTGCTTGGAAATCATCTATAGTCGAAGGATATAGCTTGGACGAAGGTTAGTAACTATTTTTCCCTCATTTATGTTCATGTTTAGTAGCAAAAACCTGGGAAATTGACGATCAAATTCGAGATCTTCAAGAATAGACTCGAATGTATGGAATTCGAATCTGTCCCCCCCTAGACTCGAGATATGCTTCGAATCTATGTGTATGTTCGAGTCTATGTATGTACCTCGAATCTATGTGAGCCTTCGAGTCTATGCATGCCTTCGAATCTATGCATGCCTTCGATTCTATGTATATGTTTCGAATCTATGTATGTATTTCGAATCTATCCCCTTTAATTCGAATCCGGTTTTGTTCTAAGCCTCGGATTAATTTCTAAATCAGATTAAGTTATTGATCAACCATATAAAGTGTAAATGTAATTGAAAGTATAATATGATTATGATAAAATCACAAATTTCAAGTTGCATAACTATTTTATCTACAACTAAATTGACAGACCCTGTATGAACCATTAGGAATTGAATGTTATGATTCACCTTGCAAGTAATACGATTGGCTTTGTTTCAAGGCCACACATCTGTAATTAGATGGATCGTATTAATCTGATAAGAATAGACTCACTTTGGGACGATAGGAACTACCTCAGACTCGACAGTAAGAGATGACAATAACCTGAGTGTGTAACTAGGGTTATATAGATCATGTTACAGACTTGACATTAATATACCAGACTTGAAACTGAACTGCAGGAACCCGCCGATTTGACAGAGTAAACTGAACAGCTTAATTCGTTAAGCATTATCTGACCAAGGACTACTGTGAGTGACAGATTTCATTAATTATTTGCATATGTTTCGATACTTATTGGTGAATGTCATCGACTGTATGGAAACTTCCGATTGTTGCTGCATGTTTCTTTAATACTTTATTGTATCATAGAAACGTACTTTTGACATTACTGAAGCTAGACACTTGAATTGCCTTGATTGCATGTTCACTTTTACATTTTATGTAAATACTTATCATGCTTACTGCTTACTTGACTGTTGATATATTTGCCGCTGCATACTGCATTATCCGACAGGACCGAATGTGAGATCTCCATTCACGGGAGGGAATTCTGCAGATTCCTTTCCTATATGACTTGTTTCCATACACTTCCCGTAGGGCTTCGGCCTTACACAGGGGAATACAAACTGGGTTGTCTCCCAACCTTTTTGCCGTCTCTGACGTAGTGACTTGCCGGCAGGAGCTGATAGTATGTTATATATGTGTGGTAACTAATGGAACTCTGTTAACTCACTAAGCAATGTTAGCTTACTCTGTCATGACAACTCTTTTTCAGGAAAAGCTTATAAGGGCTAGACCATAGCAGGTAATTCGTCCCAGGCTAAGTGAATCTGGACAATCGATGAATAGCAGACTTTTGGACTTTTGTTGACGCCTATTTTGAAAAGATGATGCGGTCTCGGGTAGCTTGTTCAGTCTTCCGCACTCTGATTGAAGATTTAGAAGCTAGTTTAGACCACCATTTGATCTTTAACTTATTGTTGTAATTAAGTATTCAGGCTGATGGACCTGTGGTATCAAACAATTAGTAATATTTATTACTTAATGAAATGAAATTTTATGACGTGTACTGTTTGTGGTAACTTGGATGTTACAAAGTTGGTATCAGAGCGGCAGTTTAATCATCGGATTGGCCACCCGATACTTAAACTTCTGGTATGGTATGGACTATGTGACTCTGAATTCCCGAACAAGTAACCGAGGCCTAGGGTAACCTAATTAGTAAAGGACTACCCACACAACTTAACCTAAGATAGGCAAATGATGACTGATAGGATGGGGGAAGGATTGACTGCTTGATACTGACTTGACTTTGTGCCAGCTTAAACTAACTGCCTTCATATCTATGAATTTAGATGTGATTATCTGACGTAGGTATTATGACTCGAATTGTGCTTAATTGAATCAGGAAATAATAGTTATTTCCTTTATATTTTCAGCCAATGGCTGATAAGAATCCAAATGTTGCTGGTACCTCGACTGTTGGTAAAGCTGCTGATGCTGCAGCTGATCAACACAAAGAATCTGTTCATGTAGAGGACTTAGGCACTGACCCTGAAAATACTGCTAATGACTCAAGCAGTACTGCTACGCCTGTGCCTCCCCAGCAGGCTCAATTGATTGATCTCGTTCATAAGTTGAATGAGGAGAATCGTAGGCAAATGCAGCTTATGATGGATAGGAATCGACTGCAGACTGATATGTCGGTTGAGGACCGATTTAAGGAAATTAAGGACTTGCTTCCTAAGGGTAAAGCGGTTGTGCAAACTGACGAAGAAATCCAGCGTGAAATTGACTTTAAGCACCGTGAAGAAGAACTTAGGTTGTGAGAACTTAAGTTACGGGAGTTAGAATTGAAGTATAGGGAAGAGATGTTAGCAAAGCCCAAGAAGGATCGAAAAAGGAAACTTAGGCATGAGCCCTCTGATGAACGGCGAAGGGATCTTTTTGTGGATGGACTGGATAGAGAAATTCGGAAGTTTGTGAATTCTGGCAGACCGAGAAGTGATATAGAAGTAGTTGAAGTTGCTAAGGTAGGGGAACTTGAAATCTATCCGGAGCGAGCGAGTCTTTTTATTGCCAAGTCTAGCAAGAAAGAAAAATCTGAGAAAACGGAAAAGAAGAGTGAAAGTTTAAGGCAAGGAGATAAGCAGTCTTTTAAGAAGGCTAAATCTTATGCTGTGACCGCTACGCCAAGGTCTGCTTGTCCTCGCTGCAAGCAGATTCATGAAGGAAAATGTGATCCTGTGTTCGTAAGGTGCTACTGCTGTAGTCAGAATGGTCACGACCGATCGGAATGTCCCAAGCGCAGTAAGGCTTGCCGAAACTGTATTACGTTGGGGCACCATGCTAGAGACTGTACCCGACCTCGATTTGTTCCTCCGCCTGCATCTTCACCCCGGCAATCAGTTAAGGGTTCTTCTGCTCCGAGGAATCAACCAAGATCTTTCCAGAAGACAGCCGATGAGGCAAAAGAGACTGCTGATATCGTCATGGGTACATTTCTTGTTAACTCAATGCCTACTCTAATCTGTCATATGTGTCTGAAAAGTTTGCTAAACTGTTTGATTTTGCCCCAATAATGCTACCTGCACCGATAGATATAGAAACTGCGAGCTCGAGTTTTGTGACTGTAAATAGAATCTTTCGTTCCTGTGAGCTAGTGATTGATGACCTCTCCTCAGACCTTGACCTGATACCGATGTGGATTAGAGAATTCGATGTTATTATAGGAATGGACAGGCTCCTGACGAACAATGCTGAAATCCTTTGTGCCAAAAGGATAATTAGAATTAGAACCCCGAAGGAAGTGAACGTTATGTTTATGACGATAGAAAGACTCGAGAATTAGGTCTCATTTCTGTAATGAAAGCCCGAAAGTGCCTAACCAAAGGTTGTTCCGCCTATTTAGCATATGCCGTAGATGCTAAAGAAGTTAAAAAGACCGTGTCTGATGTACCTGTAGTTCGAGATTTCCCTGATGTATTCCCGGATGACATCTCTGGATTGCCACCAGATCGCCAAATCGAATTCCACATTGACCTCGTACCGGGTGCTGCTCCTATCGCGAAAGCTCCATACCGTCTTGCTCCGAATGAAATGAAGGAAATGATGAGTCAGTTGCAGGAATTATTGGAAAAAGGATTTATTCGTCCGAGTACTTCTCCTTGGGGTGCTCCGGTTCTTTTTGTTAAGAAGAAGGATGGTACCTTTCGCATGTGTATAGATTATCGGGAGCTAAATAAAGTAACTATCAAGAACCGATACCCTCTGCCTAGAATTGACGACTTGTTTGATCAACTGCAAGGGGCTAGCTACTTCTCAAAGATTGATCTCCGATCTGGATATCATCAACTCAAAGTATTTGAGTCTGACGTACCGAAGACTGCATTTCGTACTCGATATGGCCATTTTGAATTCCTAGTAATGCCGTTCGGTCTCACAAATGCCCCGGCCGCATTTATGGACCTCATGAATAGGGTATGTAGACCAATGCTGGATAAATCAGTGATAGTCTTCATTGATGACATCTTGATTTACTCTAAGTCTGAATCTGACCATGCGATGCATTTGCGAGAATTGCTAGACTTGTTACGAAAGGAGCGACTCTACGCAAAATTCTCCAAATGTGAATTCTGGTTACGCCAGGTACAATTTTTAGGACATACTGTCTCGGGTAAGGGAATAGCCGTGGATCCATCGAAGGTAGATACGGTTCAGAAGTGGGAAGCGCCGAAAAACGTATCTGAAGTTCGGAGTTTCTTGGGTTTAGCGGGCTATTACCGAAGATTTATCCGTGATTTCTCCAAGATTGCGGTGCCTTTAACCAGTCTGACGAAGAAGGAGGTTAAGTTTGAATGGAATGAATCACAAGATCGAGCCTTTGAGACCCTGAAGCGTAAGCTAATTGAAGCACCGATTTTGGCCTTACCCGAGGGTAATGATGATTTTATAGTTTATAGTGATGCCTCTAAGATGGGATTAGGCTGTGTGTTGATGCAAAGGGATAAAGTAATTGCCTACGCATCAAGGCAGCTAAAGACGCATGAAAAGAATTACCCGACGCATGACTTGGAGCTTGCAGCCGTGACTTTTGCATTGAAGATTTGGCGGCATTATCTGTACGGGACCAGGTGTAAATTATATACGGATCACAAGAGTCTGAAGTATATATTTGACCAAAAAGAGCTGAACATGCGACAAAGGCGATCTATGGAATGGATTAAAGACTATGACTGTGAGATCCTTTACCATCCAGGTAAAGCAAACATTGTAGCCGATGCCCTAAGCCGCAAAACCGGACAAGACCATTATACCCGATGTTATGCTTTGACTTCTGTTGTTTTGGAGTCTGCTTTGCCTGAGTCGATTTTTGCCGCTCAAACCGAAACCATTCAGGATGAGAACTTGAAATCTGAACGTATGGTTACTTATGTGACCAAGCTGACCCTTGATAATCGTGGTCTTAGGCGGTTCATGAATAGAATATGGGTTCCCAGATTAGGAGGTATTCGTGATCAAATTCTGTCGGAGGCTCATATGTCAAAATTTTCGGTACATCCTGGTTCTACTAAAATGTATCAAGACTTGAGGACGGAATATTGGTGGCCTGGAATGAAGAAGGACGTAGGACAATATGTAGAAAATTGCATGACTTGTTTACAAGTCAAATCGGAACATCAGAAGCCGTATGGGGAACTACAACCATTGCCAATCCCGGAATGGAAGTGGGACCACATAACCATGGACTTTGTGACGAAGCTGCCCAGGACTAAGCGGAATCATGACTCTATATGGGTAATAGTGGATCGACTCACTAAGTCAGCCCATTTCCTACCCATACGTGAAGATGAACGCCTCGAAAAGTTAGCTGAATTGTACATGAAGGAAATCGTGACTAGACATGGTGTTCCATTGTCTATTGTATCAGACCGTGACAGCAGATTTACTTCTCGTTTTTGGAAGGCTTTTCAGAATGGACTAGGTACCGAACTTAAGATGAGCACCGCCTATCATCCTGAAACTGACGGGCAAAGTGAGAGAACGATTTTGACCTTGGAAGATATGTTACGTGCCTGTGTGATTGATCTCGGTGGAAGTTGGGATACTCACCTTCCGTTTGTAGAATTTGCTTATAACAATAGCTATCACTCGACTATTGGTATGCCTCCATATCAGCTTTTGTACGGACGTCGATGCCGAACTCCAACCTGTTGGAGGGAAACAGGTGAACGCCCGATCTCTGGACCAGCTATTTTGCAAGAAGCTCACGACCAGCTACAGTTGATCCGACAACGAATTCAGACCTCTCAGGATAGACAAAAGAAGTATCACGATAGAAGACGTAAGCCAATTGCGTTTGAAGTTGGAGATAAAGTGTTGCTGAAGGTTTCGCCAAGAAAAGGGATAGTAAGGTTCGGCAAACGGGGGAAGTTAAGTCCTCGATTTGTTGGTCCTTTCGAAATTCTCGAGCATGTGGGGCTGCAAGCCTACAGATTGAAGTTGCCTGCCGAAATGTCTGGGATTCATGATGTATTTCACGTGAGTAATCTGCGAAAGTGTTTAGTTGATGCTGAAGCTGCGATTCCATGGAAAGACGTGCAAATTGACGAGCAATTGCGATTCGAAGAAGAGGCTGAGCGTATAATCGATCATAAGGTTTCGAAATTGCGCAACAAGGAAATTCCAATGGTGTTAGTTCAATGGAAATACCATAAGGGATCTGCGCAAACTTGGGAACGAGAAGACGAGATTAGGCAGAAGTATCCGAAGTTATTCCTGTCTTAGTCGATTCCGAGGACGGAATCAATTTAACGGGGGAAGATTGTAACAGCCCGTAATTTATTAAATATAAATTACAGCAGCAGACTTTGGATAATAAAGCAATTTTAATCCAAATATTAGTAATTAACCGAAAATATGAATCTGTAATAGTTAATTATATTAAGTTATAATTAATTATGAAAAGTTGCCCAAAATTAGCTGAAATAAAGTTAATAATTAAAATTCAGCTAAATGACAAATTAAAGACTGAAAATGACGAAACGGACTAAAATGAATAAAAATATGACTAAAAGACAATTATAGCAAATCTAGAACTCCTTTGCTATTATTTGCATCTGAAATGCAAATCAGATTGATGGGAATAAAAGTTGGTCAATTCCAGATATTCAGTAGAAAATCTGATTTTCTCTCTATTTTCTATAAATAGAGCATCTCCTCCTCATTTCATGGTTTTGGAAAAGCTTGAACTCTCTCTCTCTCTCTCTCTCTCTCTCTCTCTAAGACCTCACCTTCTCTCTAGCATTTCTCCTAAACGAACCGTCGGATTCTCGTGATTTATACGCCATCGGTTAGATATCGTCGAGCTCTACACGAATCTACCATTGCATGTTTGATTTCGTCCGGATTTAAGGTAAAAATCGACCCTTTTTCTGACTTTTAGTTCGGTTTTGAAGAGCAAATTCGAGTTTGCTCATATTCCCTTCATTCGAAGCTGATTTACTCTCGTATAGGACTTGTTTTTGCTTGGAAATCATCTATAGTCGAAGGATATAGCTTGGACGAAGGTTAGTAACTATTTTTCCCTCATTTATGTTCATGTTTAGTAGCAAAAACCTGGGAAATTGATGATCAAATTCGAGATCTTCAAGAATAGACTCGAATGTATGGAATTCGAATCTGTCCCCCCCTAGACTCGAGATATGCTTCGAATCTATGTGTATGTTCGAGTCTATGTATGTACTTCGAATCTATGTGAGCCTTCGAGTCTATGCATGCCTTCGAATCTATGCATGCCTTCGATTCTATGTATATGTTTCGAATCTATGTATGTATTTCGAATCTATCCCCTTTAATTCGAATCTGGTTTTGTTCTAAGCCTCGGATTAATTCCTAAATCAGATTAAGTTATTGATCAACCTTATAAAGTGTAAATGTAATTGAAAGTATAATATGATTATGATAAAATCACAAATTTCAAGTTGCATAACTATTTTATGTACAACTAAATTGACAGACCCTGTATGAACCATTAGGAATTGAATGTTATGATTCACCTTGCAAGTAATACGATTGGCTTTGTTTCAAGGCCACACATCTGTAATTAGATGGATCGTATTAATCTGATAAGAATAGACTCACTTTGGGACGATAGGAACTACCTCAGACTCGACAGTAAGAGATGACAATAACCTGAGTGTGTAACTAGGGTTATATAGATCATGTTACAGACTTGACATTAATATACCAGACTTGAAACTGAACTGCAGGAACCCGCCGATTTGACAGAGTAAACTGAACAGCTTAATTCGTTAAGCATTATCTGACCAAGGACTACTGTGAGTGACAGATTTCATTAATTATTTGCATATGTTTCGATACTTATTGGTGAATGTCATCGACTGTATGGAAACTTCCGATTGTTGCTGCATGTTTCTTTAATACTTTATTGTATCATAGAAACGTACTTTTGACATTACTGAAGCTAGACACTTGAATTGCCTTGATTGCATGTTCACTTTTACATTTTATGTAAATACTTATCATGCTTACTGCTTACTTGACTGTTGATATATTTGCCGCTGCATACTGCATTATCCGACAGGACCGAATGTGAGATCTCCATTCACGGGAGGGAATTCTGCAGATTCCTTTCCTATATGACTTGTTTCCATACACTTCCCGTAGGGCTTCGGCCTTACACAGGGGAATACAAACTGGGTTGTCTCCCAACCTTTTTGCCGTCTCTGACGTAGTGACTTGCCGGCAGGAGCTGATAGTATGTTATATATGTGTGGTAACTAATGGAACTCTGTTAACTCACTAAGCAATGTTAGCTTACTCTGTCATGACAACTCTTTTTCAGGAAAAGCTGATAAGGGCTAGACCATAGCAGGTAGTTCGTCCCAGGCTAAGTGAATCTGGACAATCGATGAATAGCAGACTTTTGGACTTTTGTTGACGCCTATTTTGAAAAGATGATGCGGTCTCGGGTAGCTTGTTCAGTCTTCCGCACTCTGATCGAAGATTTAGAAGCTAGTTTAGACCACCATTTGATCTTTAACTTATTGTTGTAATTAAGTATTCAGGCTGATGGACCTGTGGTATCAAACAATTAGTAATATTTATTACTTAATGAAATGAAATTTTATGATGTGTACTGTTTGTGGTAACTTGGATGTTACAGCTTAACCGGGTAACGGTTAAGAATAGGTATCCATTACCGCGTATTGACGATCTCTTCGACCAGCTTCAGGGTTCGAGTTTCTTCTCGAAGATCGATCTGCGATCGGGATACCATCAGCTTCGGGTTCGTGAGGAGGACGTGCCGAAAACTGCATTTCGCACGCGTTACGGCCATTATGTGTTCTTGGTTATGCCTTTCGGGCTAACCAATGCCCCAGCAGCGTTTATGGACCTGATGAATCGGGTCTGTCAACCGATGCTTGATCGTTTTGTGATTGTTTTTATTGATGATATTCTTATCTATTCGCGGAGTGCCGTCGACCACGAGCAACATCTACGCGAGGTTTTATCTACCTTACAGCGTGAGCGACTCTACGCTAAGTTCTCGAAGTGTGAGTAAGGCGAATGTGGTAGCAGATGCTTTGAGCCGGAGGGCTTACAGGGAGACTGATATGCAGACTCTTACATCTCGAGCTTCTCGACTCGAGATTACATCCACGTTGATCGATAGTCTGTTATTAGCTCAGGAGCAGGGTCTACGGGAGGAGAACGTGAAGAGGGAGCGTATTGTGGGGCAGCTACAGATGTTGATACGTGACGAGCGAGGTTTGATGACGTTTCATGATCGTGTTTGGGTGCCACGTGTCGGGAATCTCCGACAGCTCATTCTAGACGAGTCCCATAAGTCTAGATTGTCGATCCATCCAGGTAGTACGAACATGTATCGAGATCTTCGTCTTTTCTATTGGTGGCCAGGAATGAAGAGGGACGTTGGGAGTTATGTTGAGCAGTGTATGACCTGTCTACGGGTCAAGAGTGAGCATATGAAGCCGCATGGCCGCCTACGACCTTTAGATGTTCCCGAGTGGTAGTGGGAGCACATCACGATGGATTTCATCGTTCGATTACCGCGTACGACAAGAGGGAACAACGTCATCTGGGTTATTGTTGACAGACTCACAAAGAGTGCTCACTTCATACCAGTGTCATCAGGGACGAGTATGTTAGACTTAGCACGATTGTACATTCGTGAGATCGTTTCTTTACACGGGATTCCTCTTTCTATTACTTCTGATCGTGATACACGCTTTACATCCCGTTTCTGGCAGACTTTTCAGCAAGAGATGGGTACACGTGTTCAGTTAAGTACGGCATATCATCCACAGACTGACGGGCAGTCCGAGCGTACGAATCAGACTCTCGAGGATATGCTTCGTGCGTGTGTATTAGATTTCGGTGGTAACTGGGATGATCATCTTCCGTTGGTTCAGTTCGGATACAACAACAGTTATCACGCCACTATCGGGAAGGCACCGTTCGAGGCACTTTACGGGCGTAAGTGTCTAACTCCTGTGTGTTGGAGTGGTGTTGGTGATCGCACCCTGCGTGGACCGGAGTTAGTACAGGAGACTACTGATCGAGTTGCCGTCATTCGCGAGCGAATGAAGACCGCACAGAGCCGACAGAAGTGTTATGCAGACCGGCGGATGCACGAGCTAGAGTTCGCGGTTGGAGATCAGGTGTTACTGAAGGTGTCGCTGTGGAAGGGGGTTATTCGGTTTAGAAAGCGCGGGAATTTGAGTCCACGTTACATTGGGCCATTCCCAGTGATTGATCGTGTTGGTGATCAGGCGTACCGTCTCCGTTTACCGGCCGAGTTAGCAGGAGTTCACGATACCTTTCACGTTAGTCATCTTCGCAAGTGTCTTGCAAAGGATGATCAACAGGTTCCGTTACGTGATATTGAGGTTGATCAGAACCTGCAGTACGCAGAGCAGCCCATCGCCATTACCGACAGGAAAGTGAAGAAGCTACGCAACAAAGAGATCGTGTTAGTGTTGGTGCAGTGGAGACATCATCAGGGTACCAGTGCTACTTGGGAGACAGAGTCAGAGATGCGTAGCTCCTATCCACACTTATTCGAGCAGAGATAGATTCCGGGACGGAATCTTCATAAGGGGGGAGGATTTGTAACACCCCGTTTTTAGACCTGGTACGTGTAATTATCTCCTTGGCTAATTAATTTAAGTTTATCGAGTTGGACCAATTGACATTGGGTTAGGTGTCAATCGGTCTCCTACGTGTCTAAAATTGAGAAACTTGGTTTTAATATAACATTTTATTAATTAGCTAATTGAAATATTTATGAGGTGTTCGTTTTAAAAGTGAGTTACCGGGTCGAATATTGGGTGTTAATACCTAATAATTATAATTACCAAATAAAGGTAGGTGACTAATCAAATGTAATAATGACCTTAATGTGAATGTGTCAAAATGTTACAAATTGAACAATGGATACGTGTAGTAAACTTTCCACACGTGTCATGCCATATACATGCATGTCATGTATAAGTGTGTATACATACACATATGAATTGAAATTATGGAAACCAGAAAAGGAAGCAAGGAAAGTGAGGTTTGATTTCATAATTAATTTCAATTCAAACGTTTTATTTATCGTCCATTTTTCTTTTGGATTTTTTAGGTCTTGTTAAAATTAGTGTATACACAAGTGTTAGAGTTGTTAGTGATACCGGTTACGGGTGTAGGTGATAACAGGGACACGTAGGGATCAAGACGATACTCGAGACTATCCAGGGCGACAGTGATACCGTGACTACTTGCGCTAGGGTCTGAGGTGAGAATACAAGCATTTTTGAGATACACTAACCCTTACCTGGATAACTGTGTTTTGTAGAGAAGGGAATTGCCAGGTATGTTTTATCGAGTAATGTGTTTATATTCCAAGCTTTCTAGTGTTGTTGGGATTTACTGTATACAGGGGGTTTGTGCCAGTTAGCTCCTGGCTTCCGCTAGACGGAGTCATTCCTAGCGAAGAGTGGGTCGCTCCCGCTGTTGGGCTGGCTGACTGTCCATTAACCAGTCATTGCTTGGATTATAAATTATAAATTATGTTTACAGTGATTTGTTATATTTGTAGCAGTTTATACATTGTGATTATTGGGAAGGGTTGAGATTGGGAATTGGGTTTTACTTAACTGCTACATTTTTATAACATACATTTTGGGTCTAACCCTTGTATCTCTCACGAGCGCAAGCTCACATAGTTTTTATATAAATGTGGTGTATCTCAGGTGACAGGTGATTAGTGATACGAGCTCCGCCGACTTATCTTGAGGATTTTCTGGCTCACTCTTTTGGGAGATACTACCTACCTATACTAGGTAGTTATTATGTAGGCACTATGTTTATATTATGTTGTAATTTGAGATTTAGTATCACTACTTATGTATTACCATGACATTATCGTCGTAATTAAAATGTTCAAATTTATCGGGGTTTTCAGTATATAATATACAGGTGTACTTATTGTCCAGTGGTTTATTTTCATCCAATGGTCCAGAAACTCCAAGTGGTTTTCTTATTATATATAGTATAGATGTTTCTCCTGTTATATTAAGTAGTATTTGAGTTTGTCTTTTGTCTATAAATAACATAGTAGAAAGTTCACCGGCTAAATCGAGACAAAAAAAAGGAAAGACTTTCTAATAAAATGTTATCATAAAATTAATTTATTTAAAACTTATTAATAAAATACATTAATTACAACACTTGGTATATATTAACTTCATTCAAAAATTCCTTGTTAAATTTATTGGATTAGAGGACCAAGACATGCCAACTATTGTTTTGTTGAGAATGTTATACATTAACTTTGGTATAGTCATTAGTCGTTACTCTTCTTACATACTTGGGTTTTAAACCAAGCCCAAATAACACACTCAAACAAATAATAAGGGAACACCAAATAATCAGGGAACACCACCATTTATGTGTCCTATTTCAGTTGCGCGTTTCAAAAATTCAATTCCAGACTCTAAATTAACTCCATGAAAGAAAATTTGCATCTGTATAAAACAATCCAAATAAGACTATAACATATCTGAATCAAAACCAAAAGTTTTACATGTTACGATGTACCTCAAAACCAAAATTGTTACATCTTTTCACAAAAGGGAAGAGAGACTCTTTAAAATTTAAAATACTCAAAAAATGGTTGTCATATAATACCTTTGTCCTTAGTCTTATATGCAAATGACAATATACAATTATGCAAATGACAATATACAATTATTAACTATGAAGTTGAAGTTTAACATTAAAGAAACAGAATTACCACATGCCCATTCGAGCAATCAAAAACATCTAAATTCACATGTTCACACAATGCACGTGACATCACCATCGGCTCCCAACTTATTCTGTGAATTTGAGGTAAAACATCCTTGATAATTACTGGTAAATGGTTACGAAAGCAGATCATGTCATTTTCTGCATCTCTGGATGAACGACAATAGAGGTCATTATCATTTGATCCTTTCCTATCAGCTGCTCTGAGGTAATATTCACCACTAGTTTCTGGAATGAACAAGTCACAATTGGGTGACAATTTGATTTTGAGTATGTTATTTATTTTTTTGGCTCTTATTCCCAGATTTGAGATCCATGTTTCTTCTAAGATATCCCTGAGACACATTAATGTTCTTCCACATTTACTAACACAAAATAAACTCCCATTGTTTTCAGCTACCAGATTGGGTAGTTGAAGTTCTGCTTTTCCGACAATTGCTCCATATTTCCTTGGAACAGGTGAGACAGATTTCATATTTGCATCTTGGACAGTACCGATGAAGTCCAAAGATTGATGTTAAGCAGCGGTCACTGTCCAAATAGAAATATGGAAATATAATAGGATATTGAAAGTGATGCAATTACCATACAAAGGTACAAACAAGAAAATTACTAAATAATGCTTTCACCAGTATCCTCAAGGTGCTCTACCTTTACTGAAGACTTTGGTATCCCTAGACAGGAAAAGAGAGTGTTAACTCTTTACCAATTTTGTACATGTCCTCCAGATCTTCTCGAATCATGCTTTTGAAGATTGGATTCACATGTTTATAGATCTCCTCAGCACGTCCCTCATCCCTTTGTACATGAATGTTATACAAAGTAATTCCTCCACTAACAGGGTTAGGCACTGCTCTCCAGGAGTCCAGGATATGATCTTTGGCTTCTTAAAAACAGTTTTGAAGCCTTTGTTTGTATTTCTGATTAAAGCATCTGTCCTCTTTACCTCTTCACTCCACATTTCCCCCATGACTTTATCAAATGAAAATTTCATTATCAGTTCAGCTGCCCTTTCTTTGGTCATGGCAGACTTTACAGACTCAGCTGGATCAATCATCATTTGATCATCCAGCTGGATCAATCATCATTTGATCATCTAGCTGGATCAATCATCATTTGATCATCCATTACCTTCTCTTTCTGAGCTTTCTCCTCCTCAACTTTGGCATTTTCTTTGTCATACATCTGTTGCAACCTTTCAGTTGAGCAACCAGTGATTACAGCCTTTGATTTGCCAGAGTTAACATGCCAATCAATCAATCTTTGTCTCTTTTTAGTGTCCTCCTTTTCTGACATTCCTTGGCCAATTGCCAACAATTGTTCAATGACTAGAGTTGCATCCTCTTCCTCATCAATTGACTCTACATTTTCCAGACTGAACATTAAGTCTTTAGGTTTTAGGATGGCTGCTTCTGCAACTTCCTCTTCTTCAACCTTTCTTTTCAGTTTTTCCTTTGAGAGTTCAATTAACAACCCTTTGCCTTTGTCAGTAACTACCTGCTCTGTGTGTTCAAGATTCCACGCTTCATGAATAACCATTCCAGACCTTTGAGTAATTTGAGGCTCAGCAGTCTGAACAGTTGAAAGAGCAGTCTGAGTTGGTGCACTGGCAGTTTCAGTGAGTACATTCTAAGTGAGTACTCACCTTTGTAGAATACACCCTCTGGTCCTTTCCGTGCAATACAGAGGCCCTGACCACAGGGACAAGGTTGGAGCTCATCCTCCCACAGAAAATATCCACATCCCCAATCTTTAACCTTTGGCTGCCATAGAGTAAGTAAATCAACCAAATTATTAGAAAACAGATTAATATATATATATATATATATATATATATATATATATATATATATATATATATATATATATATATATATATATATATATATATATATATATATATATATATATATATATAGAATAGAGTTCAATAGCGGACCGCCCAACTTCCAGCGTACCCGACGCACCATCCATTCACATGAGTAAAATGTTCATTCACAAGTGTTCATTCACACGTTTTTTTGTTCATTCACATGAATTTTTGTTCATTCACATGAATTTTTTTTATAAACATGTGTAAAACAACATTTTAAGAATATTTTATAAAAGAATCATACCTTGATTTGTTAAGATTTAAAAGATAAATCATGTGAATGTACATTATTTTATGTGAATGGACAAAAATTCATGTGAATGCACTTATGTCCATTCACATAAGTGACTGTCCATTCACATAAATTTCTGGGAGATTCACTATGTGTGTGTGTGTAATTTTTTGCATGTGATCTTATATTTTTAATCTAAACATGATTATAAAAAAAAATTTTGAAAAAAAGTTTTTTAAGCGAGGTACCTTCGGTACTCTCGATTCTTGGTGGTACCTTTTTGATCCTCAATCTATATATATATATATATATATATATATATATATATATATATATATATATATATATATATATATATATATATA
>JAANYP010004565.1:0-48027 GCA_020465985.1 Centrapalus pauciflorus | reverse complement strand
AATTCTCCCTAACTTTTCTCTACTTTCCAAAATCGCCATTACTCTCTTAGAATATCCAAACCCTAGTTCGCACGATCAAGTATGGCGGATCTCCGAATTGTCCAAGAGCACAACTGCCTTCCACTCTTACAACCACACCCTGATGTAAGTCCTCTTCACCCTATCATGGATTATCTCAGACAATCGGACTTCTATTATGCCCTAGTTGTTAATCCAACTATCTATATTTGCTACTTAGAGCAATTTTGGACACATGCATCAGTTCAAAGTATAAATGGAGTACAATCTATAGTTTCTACTGTAAATAATAACTCCATAACGGTTACAGAGGAGTCCGTTCGTGGACATTTGGCCCAGTGACAAAATTAACCTTTTATAAATCAAAATTTCCAGGTCACTTAAAATATCTCATTCATGTTCTTCAATGCCTAAGCCCAAAACGAACTAGTTGGTCTGAATTTTCTTCAAACATAGCATCTGCTTTAGTCTGTGTAACTCAGGGCCAACAATTCAATTTTTCAAACATGATCTTCAAAGGTATGATTTCAAATCTTACTAGCAAGAATGAGAAGTTTTTTATGTACCCCAGGTTTTTATCCCAAACTTTGGCAAATACATTTCCTGATTTGCCACCACACAGAAGGGTATATGCTTCTTATTCTCACTCACTCGTGTCTGTTAAAAGATTTCTCACAGATGTGCAAAACTTTGGTGGCACTTACAACCCATTGCCTCAAGCAATGTTGGTTGTTATCTCAAGAAACAGAGGAGAGGGTCCTGAACCAGCACAGGGCTCATTAGCTGAACACCCATCAGGATCCCAACTCACTCCTCATGATACAAACGTATCCTCTGATCCTATTGTTGCAATAACCTCTACACCCCCATTAGTATATATAAGAAAGTCAAAAAGAGTTGGTGAGGCTCCTTCCCCTCCCTTTCCAAGCTCTGAGCCTGTAAGCCCTGTACAAGAGACTCCTCTTGTGCAGAATATCCGAATGGAAACCCCTGAGGAGACTTCCACCCTCAATAAGGAGGTGGTCAGTCCACCAGAGACTGATCATGTGGTGACAAAGGCTGCCACTACTGACTTATCATCATCTGGATTACCCCAGAACCAAGAACAGAGGGGGCCAGACTTGTCTTCCAGGAGGCAAAGTACTGGTGGTGAGGCTTATGATTTGTCTGCAGTGCCTAGAGAACTAGCGGACATTGAAGCCAGTATGAAACAACAAGCATTGACGAATGCAGCACTTGTACCATTTATTATAGCATTTGACTACTGTAAAGCCAAAATGGCTGCTCAGGATAGTCAAATTGTTAAGCTTAATAAGGTGTCTGCTCATCAACAGCAACTCATAAACTCTCAACAGCAACGAATTGCCAATCTCACTGCTGTTTTGAAGGCTGTTCTTTTGAAGGCTGTTCTACCTCATCTGATACAACAGGCCTCCATGCTCCACAGATTAAATGAGGAGGTGTTTCCCTATGATGCATTTAAAAAGGGGGACATCAACTCAAACTGCCAGTGCACCAACTCAGACTGCTCTTTCAACTGTTCAGACTGCTGAGCCTCAAATTACTCAAAGGTCTGGAATGGTTATTCATGAAGCGTGGAATCCTGAACACACAGAGCAGGTAGTTACTGACAAAGGCTTAATGTTCAGTCTGGAAAACGTAGAGTCAATTGATGAGGAAGAGGATGCAACTCTAGTCATTGAACAATTGTTGGCAATTGGCCAAGGAATGTCAGAAAAGGAGGACACTAAAAAGAGACAAAGATTGATTGATTGGCATGTTAACTCTGGCAAATCAAAGGCTGTAATCACTGGTTGCTCAACTGAAAGGTTGCAACAGATGTATGACAAAGAAAATGCCAAAGTTGAGGAGGAGAAAGCTCAGAAAGAGAAGGTAATGGATGATCTGACCAAAGAAAGGGCAGCTGAACTGATAATGAAATTTTCATATGATAAAGTCATGGGGGAAATGTGGAGTGAAGAGGTAAAGAGGACAGATGCTTTAATCAGAAATACAAACAAAGGCTTCAAAACTGTTTTTAAGAAGCCAAAGATCATATCCTGGAGAGCAGTGCCTAACCCTGTTAGTGGAGGAATTACTTTGTATAACATTCATGTACAAAGGGATGAGGGACGTGCTGAGGAGATCTATAAACATGTGAATCCAATCTTCAAAAGCATGATTCGAGAAGATCTGGAGGACATGTACAGAATTGGTAAAGATCGTTTTGCTTTTGCTGACTCTGAGATCATAATTGTCAAGCAACTGATGAGAGAGCTTACAAGTGTGTTGGATCCTGCTTCCATTAAGGGGGAGCTTGATTCAATGAGACATACAAACATCAAAGAGAGATCAGATACTTACAGAGATCTAAAGCGTCTTCATTATCTAATCAAGTTACTACTTCCATTTGTTAAACAAATTCATGAAGAACAAGAGGAGGAGATAGTCGTGGAAGCAGGTGCTCATGGAGGTAATCAACTTACTACTTCCGCTTTTAAAAAATGGCATTCTTATTAATCGAGTTAACGCTCTCTTTTTAGGTCTACTGCAGATTGTTTTAATTATAAAAAAACATGTAAATGTATAGAATTGACATCTCAATCCTTCTTCTTCACCATGATTTTAGAATTGATATCAATTCTAGAAGTTTGTAATACAATGTCATAAACACAATACATACTCAATATTATCTAAAAGTTTGTACCCCATGTTAGGATTGATATCAATTCTTTATGGATTAATATAAATCCCTACATCAATTTAAAATCATGTTTGGATTGATATCAATTCGTTATAGGAATTTATATCAATTCTCACATGAAATTTCATACATGGAGGACTTCCGCTTATAAAAAATGGCATTCTTATTAATTAGTTAACACTCTCTTTTCCTGTCTAGGGATACCAAAGTCTTCAGTAAAAATAGAGCGCCTTGAGGATACTGGTGAACGCATTATTTGGTAATTTTCTTATTAGTACCTTTGTATGCTAATTGCATCACTTTCAATATCCTATTATATTTCCATATTTCTATTTGGACAGTGACCGCTGCTTAACATCAATCTTTGGACTTCATCGGTACTGTCCAAGATGCAAATATGAAATCTGTCTCACCTGTTCCAAGGAAATACGGAGCAATTGTCGGAAAAGCAGAACTTCAACTACCCAATCTGGTCCCAATCTGGTAGCTGAAAACAATGGGAGTTTATTTTGTGTTAGTAAATGTGGAAGAACATTAATGTGTCTCAGGGATATCTTAGAAGAAACATGGATCTCAAATCTGGGAATAAGAGCAAAAAAAATAAATAACATACTCAAAATCAAATTGTCACCCGATTGTGACTTGTGCATTCCAGAAACTAGTGGTGAATATTACCTCAGAGCAGCTGATAGGAAAGGATCAAATGATAATGACCTCTATTGTCGTTCATCCAAAGATGCAGAAAATGACATGATCCGCTTTCGTAACCATTTGAGTAAAGGTGAACCAGTAATTATCAAGGATGTTTTACCTCAAATTCACAGAATAAGTTGGGAGCCGATGGTGATGTCACGTGCATTGTGTGAACATGTGAATTTAGATGTTTTTGATTGCTCGAATGGGCATGTGGTAATTCTGTTTCTTTAATGTTAAACTTCAACTTCATAGTTTATAATTGTATATTGTCATTTGCATAATTAGTCACCATGATATGCAGGTCGAAATTAATACTAAAGAGTTCTTCAAAGGTTACACTGAAGGATTTTTTCATGAATCAAGGCTACATATGCTCAAATTAAAAGGCTTTCCTCCATTTGAAAAGTTTGAAAAAGTTCTTCCACGACATTATGATGAATTCATCAAAGCATTGCCTTTCAGAGAATACACTGATCCAAAAGTGGGTTTTCTGAATCTTGCTGTGAAATTACCGCCAACTGTTCCAATTCCTGATTTGGGTCCGAAAGCATATATAGCATATGGAACTGCTCAAGAACTTGGAAAAGGTGATTCAGTAACCAACCTTCATTGTGATATGACAGATGCGGTATTAGTTCAACCCTGAATATATTGAGATATCAAAGCATATTATTATACCATCGGTATTAATTTTGATGAGTGTAAATGGTCAGGTGAATATCTTGACACACGCCACAGAAGTGTCGGCATTTGTTGAAATAAAGATAAGACGCAGGAGTAAAAGAGATAGAGATGGTAAATCCTTAAAGAAGTGTAGAGGACACAGACGAGATACAAGGGAAGCAGTTGGTGCTCTTTGGGACATATTCCGTAGGGAAGATGTTAAATCCTTAAAGAAGTTTCTATCGAAGTACTCAAAAGAATTTCACAAGGATTTCTCCGTTGTGAAGGTATGTTTACTATTGTACTTTATCTATTTATCTTTAATTCGGCTTTATCTGAATGGTTTGTGTAGGGTTGTAATCCTATTCATGATCAAGCATATTACTTGACATCGGAGCATATTCAAAAGCTAAAAGAAGAATATGGTTGGTATTCATATTTTTTTTGTACTTTAGTTGGACGACTAGCATTATTAAGCTAATTTTTGTCATAAGTATCCGTAACATGTGATGAGATGTGAACCTTTTAGGTGTGGAACCATGGACATTTGGACAATGTGTGGGTGAGGCGGTTTTTATTCCTGCTGGATGTCCACACCAAGTGCGAAATCTTAAAGTCAGTTACTTACTTCTATTCCCCCCCCCCCACCCCCACACACACACACACACAGCATAAGTTTATACAACTATTTACACAAAGAAGATCTTAAATATTTAGGGATTTGATAGCATAAGTTTAGGGATTAGATTTAAAATCTTACCTAAATAATATCTACCTAAGAATAAGAAAAATAAGTTACAATAAATCTGCTATACATGCAGTCATGTACAAAAGTTGCAATAGACTTTGTTTCTCCGGAAAACATAAAAGAATGCATGAGACTAAAACAGGAGATTCGCGAGCTTCCAAGAGGGCACTACGCCAAAGAAGACAAACTAGAGGTCTCAAAATTTCACCCTTTGTCATTCTAATGTCTTTATGTTGTCAATAACAACAATTGAATCTATTTCCTTGGAACAGATAAATAAGATTGTCTTGCATGCGATGGACAAATCTCTTACGGATGTTGTGGCACTAATGAGTGATGAGAGACTGGATGCACTAATGAGTGATGAGAGGCTGGATTAAGAGAAGCGGTGGCAAAAATTAATTTTTCTGAAGTAACTTTGTTTCGATGATTGTAAGCGTATTTCATTCTCTTTTAATTCTTGAACGGTTTTTGTAGGTTGTAATCGTATTTTGACCAGCAATGCAGAAACTTTGGTTAAAGGGGAAGTTTGGAGGGAACCCCTTAATCCCCGGTATCCTTTGGATACGTGCTGACCCACCCGCAAAGGCCACAACGCCTGTAAATCTCCTAGGGACGGGTAACCCAGCTGCACGCTCCCAGAGTAAACCCTGGGCACTCGTATATGGTTAGATTCATGCAGTGGGTTTGTTAATTTGCTTCTGTAGTTGTTGATTGCCAGTTGCTTTCTGGAGTTTGTTAGGGTTCTATCTAAGTTTTATGTTTTATTGACATGGGTTTTGATTCATTACAAAATTATAACCATCTAAGATCTGTTGTTTGCCATTCGGTGACGAAAATTTTAAAATATTTCTGATTAGATGTGTTCTTATAAGATATCCACACCCACCATTGGCCCTGAACATATCCACAACCACCATTGGCCCTGAACATACCCCTGCATACAAACACTTGTTATTTATGGCTGGCTAGTGGCTACTGGCTAAGTTGTACTCGTTTATTTTGTATTACGGGGAGTGGTAAATTAGATTCTACTATCCAAGGAGTTTTCTTTTTATGCCTCGAGCTCAATATATAACTTAAACTAACTTGGTAGTCACTTCTAGCTTTACTGAAGACTAATATCATACTATTAGTTGAGGATTTTAGTGTCATCAGATATTTTAGGTGATTAGGATTTACCTGAGACCCAAGGAAAAATCATGTTCTATGTTAGTCTGCCCTATGATGACCATTAAGTTGGCTCTAAGCTGACTTAGCAATTTTGACTGTTAACAGTTATCTCTCCTAGGCGGTTAATGTTGAAAATTAAGTAGAAAGTAATAATTTCTGCAGATAAATTTTAACAATTTCTGGTATCAATTCAACATTATTACTTTGTCTAGTATTACTATCAAGGAAATCAGCCAAATAATTTCTGGTATCAATTCAATGTTTATTTTGGATGTGAAATAGTTAAATACCAAGATTAGTGAAATAGTTTAAATTTAGAAGACCCACCAAAATTGACCAGCATTGGAGTGAAATATTGGCATTCTGGATCTGTAGTTGATTTAATTTTGTTGGTTGATTAATCGTTAGAGATTTCTTGGTTCGGGTATTGTTCGGTAAACCGAAACCGCCTAACCCGCCCGATGCTCACCCCTAGGAATCTGCCGGCAGGCCGGAGCCCGTCCACCAGCCCCTCCCCCCCCCCAAAAAAAACCCACACCGGATCCCTCATCATCCCTTACCCTCTATTTTCAATCAAAACTAATTTGTGACATAAGTTCTTCAAATACTTTGTTTAATTCAAATAGGTTGATTCTGTACCCGCTATTTACATCTTAATCGTGATGCTTGTTTACATGTTTTAAGCCTAAAGGAAAGCTTATTTCATTTCTTAAGAAACCAAACATGACACGAAAATGGTATTTTCATTCCTCTTCCATCAGTATCCAAACAAACACACAAGCATATGGATGCTATGATTTGATTTTGATGCATTTATGGTTTCATGTTGATCCTCTCATTTTACATCTGATAAGGACCATAAAGGCTATTGATCTGAAAATTTTATGCATTCCTGATCTGATTTTTAAGGGATGTTGGTGTGATTTGAATATGCATGACTTCTACATCATGATCTGTTATGTCTTGCGTCACAATAATTTATATGCCCCTAGCCTATTTTGATTTGTATGTTTTGCTGAAATGGGGATGCAAATATGGATTTAATGGATCTGATGATTTTATGAATTATATAGGGGGCTGTTATATAGATTTATACTGCTATAGGACTGGTTTGTATTCCCTGATAATGCTGATCTGGTACTTTTCTGATTTAGATTGGGAGGTTTCTGAATTGCCATATGGAGATCAGTTAAGAGGTGTCTATAATTCAGATTTTAGTTAAACTCGGGCTGCTACTTCAAAAAACTCAAGCTGCTAGTTTAAAATTTTCGGACTGCTAGTTAAGAATTCTTAACAGATAAGAAAACACAATTTTCTCAGGCTGCTACTTCAAAGAACTCGGGCTGCTAGTTCAAAATATCTCGGGGTGCTAGTTATAGACGCTTCTCACAAAAAGATAGACTTCTCACTTGATCCTGATTCTCTCTCTCTCTCTCTCTCTATATATATATATATATATATATATATATATATATATATATATATATATATATATATATATATATATATATATATATATATATATATATATATATATATATATATATATATATAGATTAAGGATCAAAAAGGTACCACCAAGAATCGAGAGTACCGAAGGTACCTCGCTTAAAATACTTTTTTTTCAAAATTTTTTTTTATAATCATGTTTAGATTAAAAATATAAGATCACATGCAAAAAATTACACACACACACATAGTGAATCTCCCAGAAATTTATGTGAATGGACATAAGTGCATTCACAGGAATTCAAAGTGCATTCACATGAATTTTTGTCCATTCACATAAAATAATGTACATTCACATGATTTATCTTTTAAATCTTAACAAATCAAGGTATGATTCTTTTATAAAATAGTCTTATAATGTTGTTTTACACATATTTATAAAAAAAATTCATGTGAATGAACAAAAATTCATGTGAATGAACAAAAATTCATGTGAATGAACAAAAAAAACGTGTGAATGAACACTTGTGAATGAACATTTTACTCATGTGAATGGATGGTGCGTCGGGTACGCTGGAAGTTGGGCGGTCCGCTATTGAACTCTATTCTATATATATATATATACATATATATATATATATATATATATATATATATATATATATATATATATATATATATATATATATATATATATATATATATTAATCTGTTTTCTAATAATTTGGTTGATTTACTTACTCTATGGCAGCCAAAGGTTAAAGATTGGGGATGTGGATATTTTCTGTGGGAGGATGAGCTCCAACCTTGTCCCTGTGGTCAGGGCCTCTGTATTGCACGGAAAGGACCAGAGGGTGTATTCTACAAAGGTGAGTACTCACTTAGAATGTACTCACTGAAACTGCCAGTGCACCAACTCAGACTGCTCTTTCAACTGTTCAGACTGCTGAGCCTCAAATTACTCAAAGGTCTGGAATGGTTATTCATGAAGCGTGGAATCTTGAACACACAGAGCAGGTAGTTACTGACAAAGGCAAAGGGTTGTTAATTGAACTCTCAAAGGAAAAACTGAAAAGAAAGGTTGAAGAAGAGGAAGTTGCAGAAGCAGCCATCCTAAAACCTAAAGACTTAATGTTCAGTCTGGAAAATGTAGAGTCAATTGATGAGGAAGAGGATGCAACTCTAGTCATTGAACAATTGTTGGCAATTGGCCAAGGAATGTCAGAAAAGGAGGACACTAAAAAGAGACAAAGATTGATTGATTGGCATGTTAACTCTGGCAAATCAAAGGCTGTAATCACTGGTTGCTCAACTGAAAGGTTGCAACAGATGTATGACAAAGAAAATGCCAAAGTTGAGGAGGAGAAAGCTCAGAAAGAGAAGGTAATGGATGATCAAATGATGATTGATCCAGCTAGATGATCAAATGATGATTGATCCAGCTGGATGATCAAATGATGATTGATCCAGCTGAGTCTGTAAAGTCTGCCATGACCAAAGAAAGGGCAGCTGAACTGATAATGAAATTTTCATTTGATAAAGTCATGGGGGAAATGTGGAGTGAAGAGGTAAAGAGGACAGATGCTTTAATCAGAAATACAAACAAGGCTTCAAAACTGTTTTTAAGAAGCCAAAGATCATATCCTGGACTCCTGGAGAGCAGTGCCTAACCCTGTTAGTGGAGGAATTACTTTGTATAACATTCATGTACAAAGGGATGAGGGACGTGCTGAGGAGATCTATAAACATGTGAATCCAATCTTCAAAAGCATGATTCGAGAAGATCTGGAGGACATGTACAGAATTGGTAAAGAGTTAACACTCTCTTTTCCTGTCTAGGGATACCAAAGTCTTCAGTAAAGGTAGAGCACCTTGAGGATACTGGTGAACGCATTATTTGGTAATTTTCTTGTTAGTACCTTTGTATGCTAATTGCATCACTTTCAATATCCTATTATATTTCCATATTTCTATTTGGACAGTGACCGCTGCTTAACATCAATCTTTGGACTTCATCGGTACTGTCCAAGATGCAAATATGAAATCTGTCTCACCTGTTCCAAGGAAATATGGAGCAATTGTCGGAAAAGCAGAACTTCAACTACCCAATCTGGTAGCTGAAAACAATGGGAGTTTATTTTGTGTTAGTAAATGTGGAAGAACATTAATGTGTCTCAGGGATATCTTAGAAGAAACATGGATCTCAAATCTGGGAATAAGAGCCAAAAAAATAAATAACATACTCAAAATCAAATTGTCACCCAATTGTGACTTGTTCATTCCAGAAACTAGTGGTGAATATTACCTGAGAGCAGCTGATAGGAAAGGATCAAATGATAATGACCTCTATTGTCATTCATCCAAAGATGCAGAAAATGACATGATCTGCTTTCGTAACCATTTACCAGTAATTATCAAGGATGTTTTACCTCAAATTCACAGAATAAGTTGGGAGCCGATGGTGATGTCACGTGCATTGTGTGAACATGTGAATTTAGATGTTTTTGATTGCTCGAATGGGCATGTGGTAATTCTGTTTCTTTAATGTTAAACTTCAACTTCATAGTTTATAATTGTATATTGTCATTTGCATAATTGTATATTGTCATTTGCATATAAGACTAAGCACAAAGGTATTATATGACAACCATTTTTTGAGTATTTTAAATTTTAAAGAGTCTCTCTTTCCTTTTGTGAAAAGATGTAACAATTTTGGTTTTGAGGTACATCGTAACATGTAAAACTTTTGGTTTTGATTCAGATATGTTATAGTCTTATTTGGATTGTTTTATACAGATGCAAATTTTCTTTCATGGAGTTAATTTAGAGTCTGGAATTGAATTTTTGAAACGCGCAACTGAAATAGGACACATAAATGGTTGTGTTCCCTGATTATTTGGTGTTCCCTTATTATTTGTTTGAGTGTGTTATTTGGGCTTGGTTTAAAACCCAAGTATGTAAGAAGAGTAACGACTAATGACTATACCAAAGTTAATGTATAACATTCTCAACAAAACAATAGTTGGCATGTCTTGGTCCGCTAATCCAATAAATTTAACAAGGAATTTTTGAATGAAGTTAATATATACCAAGTGTTGTAATTAATGTATTTTATTAATAAGTATTAAATAAATTAATTTTATGATAACATTTTATTAAAAAGTCTTTCCTTTTTTTTGTCTCGATTTAGCCGGTGATCTTTCTACTATGTTATTTATAGACAAAAGACAAACTCAAATACTACTTAATATAACAGCAGAAACATATATACTATATATAATAAGAAAACCACTTGGAGTTTCTGGACCATTGGATGAAAATAAACCACTGGACAATAAGTACACATGTGTGTTATATACTGAAAACCCCGATAAATTTGAACATTTTAATTACGACGATAATGTCACGGTAATACATAAGTAGTGATACTAAATCTCAAATTACAACATAATATAAACATAGTGTCTACATAATAACTACCTAGTATAGGTAGGTAGTATCTCCCAAAAGAGTGAGCCAGAAAATCCTCAAGATAAGTCGGCGGAGCTCGTATCACTAATCACCTGTCACCTGAGATACACCACATTTATATAAAAACTACGTGAGCTTGCGCTCGTGAGAGATACAAGGGTTAGACCCAAAATGTATGTTATAAAAATGTAGCAGTTAAGTAAAACCCAATTCCCAATCTCAACCCTTCCCAATAATCACAATGTATAAACTGCTACAAATATAACAAATCACTGTAAACATAATTTATAATTTATAATCCAAGCAATGACTGGTTAATGGACAGTCAGCCAGCCCAACAGCGGGAGCGACCCACTCTTCGCTAGGAATGACTCCGTCTAGCGGAAGCCAGGAGCTAACTGGCACAAACCCCCTGTATACAGTAAATCCCAACAACACTAGAAAGCTTGGAATATAAACACATTACTCGATAAAACATACCTGGCAATTCCCTTCTCTACAAAACACAGTTATCACATATATATAAAAATACCAGGTAAGGGTTAGTGTATCTCAAAAATGCTTGTATTCTCACCTCAGACCCTAGCGCAAGTAGTCACGGTATCACTGTCGCCCTGGATAGTCTCGAGTATCGTCTTGATCCCTACGTGTCCCTGTTATCACATACACCCGTAACCGGTATCACTAACAACTCTAACACTTGTGTATACACTAATTTTAACAAGACCTAAAAAATCCAAAAGAAAAATGGACGATAAATAAAACGTTTGAATTGAAATTAATTATGAAATCAAACCTCACTTTCCTTGCTTCCTTTTCTGGTTTCCATAATTTCAATTCATATGTGTATGTATACACACTTATACATGACATGCATGTATATGGCATGACACGTGTGGAAAGTTTACTACACGTATCCATTGTTCAATTTGTAACATTTTGACACATTCACATTAAGGTCATTATTACATTTGATTAGTCACCTACCTTTATTTGGTAATTATAATTATTAGGTATTAACACCCAATATTCGACCCGGTAACTCACTTTTAAAACGAACACCTCATAAATATTTCAATTAGCTAATTAATAAAATGTTATATTAAAACCAAGTTTCTCAATTTTAGACACGTAGGAGACCGATTGACACCTAACCCAATGTCAATTGGTCCAACTCGATAAACTTAAATTAATTAGCCAAGGAGATAATTACACGTACCAGGTCTAAAAACGGGGTGTTACAAATCCTCCCCCCTTATGAAGATTCCGTCCCGGAATCTATCTCTGCTCGAATAAGTGTGGATAGGAGCTACGCATCTCTGACTCTGTCTCCCAAGTAGCACTGGTACCCTGATGATGTCTCCACTGCACCAACACTAACACGATCTCTTTGTTGCGTAGCTTCTTCACTTTCCTGTCGGTAATGGCGATGGGCTGCTCTGCGTACTGCAGGTTCTGATCAACCTCAATATCACGTAACGGAACCTGTTGATCATCCTTTGCAAGACACTTGCGAAGATGACTAACGTGAAAGGTATCGTGAACTCCTGCTAACTCGGCCGGTAAACGGAGACGGTACGCCTGATCACCAACACGATCAATCACTGGGAATGGCCCAATGTAACGTGGACTCAACTTCCCGCGCTTTCTAAACCGAATAACCCCCTTCCACGGCGACACCTTCAGTAACACCTGATCTCCAACCGCGAACTCTAGCTCGTGCATCCGCCGGTCTGCATAACACTTCTGTCGGCTCTGTGCGGTCTTCATTCGCTCGCGAATGATGGCAACTCTATCAGTAGTCTCCTGTACTAACTCCGGTCCACGCAGGGTGCGATCACCAACACCACTCCAACACACAGGAGTTAGACACTTACGCCCGTAAAGTGCCTCGAACGGTGCCTTCCCGATAGTGGCGTGATAACTGTTGTTGTATGCGAACTGAACCAACGGAAGATGATCATCCCAGTTACCACCAAAATCTAATACACACGCACGAAGCATATCCTCGAGAGTCTGATTCGTACGCTCGGACTGCCCGTCAGTCTGTGGATGATATGCCGTACTTAACTGAACACGTGTACCCATCTCCTGCTGAAAATTCTACCAGAAACGGGATGTAAAGCGTGTATCACGATCAGAAGTAATAGAAAGAGGAATCCCGTGTAAAGAAACGATCTCACGAATGTACAATCGTGCTAAGTCTAACATACTCGTCCCTGATGACACTGGTATGAAGTGAGCACTCTTTGTGAGTCTGTCAACAATAACCCAGATGACGTTGTTCCCTCTTGTCGTACGCGGTAATCGAACGATGAAATCCATCTTGATGTGCTCCCACTTCCACTCGGGAACATCTAAAGGTCGTAGGCGGCCATGCGGCTTCATATGCTCACTCTTGACCCGTAGACAGGTCATACACTGCTCAACATAACTCCCAACGTCCCTCTTCATTCCTGGCCACCAATAGAAAAGACGAAGATCTCGATACATCTTCGTACTACCTAGATGGATCGACAATCTAGACTTATGGCACTCGTCTAGAATGAGCTGTCGGAGATTCCCGACACGTGGCACCCAAACACGATCATGAAACGTCATCAAACCTCGCTCGTCACGTATCAACATCTGTAGCTGCCCCACAATACGCTCCCTCTTCACGTTCTCCTCCCGTAGACCCTGCTCCTGAGCTAATAACAGACTATCGATCAACGTGGATGTAATCTCGAGTCGAGAAGCTCGAGATGTAAGAGTCTGCATATCAGTCTCCCTGTAAGCCCTCCGGCTCAAAGCATCTGCTACCACATTCGCCTTACTCACACTTCGAGAACTTAGCGTAGAGTCGCTCACGCTGTAAGGTAGACAAAACCTCTCGTAGATGTTGCTCGTCGTCGACGGCGCTCCGCGAATAGATAAGAATATCATCAATAAAAACAATCACAAAACGATCAAGCATCGGTTGACAAACCCGATTCATCAGGTCCATAAACGCTGCTGGGGCATTGGTTAGCCCGAAAGGCATAACCAAGAACACATAATGGCCGTAACGCGTGCGAAATGCAGTTTTCGGCACGTCCTCCTCACGAACCCGAAGCTGATGGTATCCCGATCGCAGATCGATCTTCGAGAAGAAACTCGAACCCTGAAGCTGGTCGAAGAGATCGTCAATACGCGGTAATGGATACCTATTCTTAACCGTTACCCGGTTAAGCTGTAACATCCAAGTTACCACAAACAGTACACATCATAAAATTTCATTTCATTAAGTAATAAATATTACTAATTGTTTGATACCACAGGTCCATCAGCCTGAATACTTAATTACAACAATAAGTTAAAGATCAAATGGTGGTCTAAACTAGCTTCTAAATCTTCGATCAGAGTGCGGAAGACTGAACAAGCTACCCGAGACCGCATCATCTTTTCAAAATAGGCGTCAACAAAAGTCCAAAAGTCTGCTATTCATCGATTGTCCAGATTCACTTAGCCTGGGACGAACTACCTGCTATGGTCTAGCCCTTATCAGCTTTTCCTGAAAAAGAGTTGTCATGACAGAGTAAGCTAACATTGCTTAGTGAGTTAACAGAGTTCCATTAGTTACCACACATATATAACATACTATCAGCTCCTGCCGGCAAGTCACTACGTCAGAGACGACAAAAAGGTTGGGAGACAACCCAGTTTGTATTCCCCTGTGTAAGGCCGAAGCCCTACGGGAAGTGTATGGAAACAAGTCATATAGGAAAGGAATCTGCAGAATTCCCTCCCGTGAATGGAGATCTCACATTCGGTCCTGTCGGATAATGCAGTATGCAGCGGCAAATATATCAACAGTCAAGTAAGCAGTAAGCATGATAAGTATTTACATAAAATGTAAAAGTGAACATGCAATCAAGGCAATTCAAGTGTCTAGCTTCAGTAATGTCAAAAGTACGTTTCTATGATACAATAAAGTATTAAAGAAACATGCAGCAACAATCGGAAGTTTCCATACAGTCGATGACATTCACCAATAAGTATCGAAACATATGCAAATAATTAATGAAATCTGTCACTCACAGTAGTCCTTGGTCAGATAATGCTTAACGAATTAAGCTGTTCAGTTTACTCTGTCAAATCGGCGGGTTCCTGCAGTTCAGTTTCAAGTCTGGTATATTAATGTCAAGTCTGTAACATGATCTATATAACCCTAGTTACACACTCAGGTTATTGTCATCTCTTACTGTCGAGTCTGAGGTAGTTCCTATCGTCCCAAAGTGAGTCTATTCTTATCAGATTAATACGATCCATCTAATTACAGATGTGTGGCCTTGAAACAAAGCCAATCGTATTACTTGCAAGGTGAATCATAACATTCAATTCCTAATGGTTCATACAGGGTCTGTCAATTTAGTTGTACATAAAATAGTTATGCAACTTGAAATTTGTGATTTTATCATAATCATATTATACTTTCAATTACATTTACACTTTATAAGGTTGATCAATAACTTAATCTGATTTAGGAATTAATCCGAGGCTTAGAACAAAACCAGATTCGAATTAAAGGGGATAGATTCGAAATACATACATAGATTCGAAACATATACATAGAATCGAAGGCATGCATAGATTCGAAGGCATGCATAGACTCGAAGGCTCACATAGATTCGAAGTACATACATAGACTCGAACATACACATAGATTCGAAGCATATCTCGAGTCTAGGGGGGGACAGATTCGAATTCCATACATTCGAGTCTATTCTTGAAGATCTCGAATTTGATCATCAATTTCCCAGGTTTTTGCTACTAAACATGAACATAAATGAGGGAAAATTAGTTACTAACCTTCGTCCAAGCTATATCTTTCGACTATAGATGATTTCCAAGCAAAAACAAGTCCTATACGAGAGTAAATCAGCTTCGAATGAAGGGAATATGAGCAAACTCGAATTTGCTCTTCAAAACCGAACTAAAAGTCAGAAAAAGGGTCGATTTTTACCTTAAATCCGGACGAAATCAAACATGCAATGGTAGATTCGTGTAGAGCTCGACGATATCTAACCGATGGCGTATAAATCACGAGAATCCGTCGGTTCGTTTAGGAGAAATGCTAGAGAGAAGGTGAGGTCTTAGAGAGAGAGATAGAGAGAGAGAGAGAGAGAGAGTTCAAGCTTTTCCAAAACCATGAAATGAGGAGGAGATGCTCTATTTATAGAAAATAGAGAGAAAATCAGATTTTCTACTGAATATCTGGAATTGACCAACTTTTATTCCCATCAATCTGATTTGCATTTCAGATGCAAATAATAGCAAAGGAGTTCTAGATTTGCTATAATTGTCTTTTAGTCATATTTTTATTCATTTTAGTCCGTTTCGTCATTTTCAGTCTTTAATTTGTCATTTAGCTGAATTTTAATTATTAACTTTATTTCAGCTAATTTTGGGCAACTTTTCATAATTAATTATAACTTAATATAATTAACTATTACAGATTCATATTTTCGGTTAATTACTAATATTTGGATTAAAATTGCTTTATTATCCAAAGTCTGCTGCTGTAATTTATATTTAATAAATTACGGGCTGTTACAATCTTCCCCCGTTAAATTGATTCCGTCCTCGGAATCGACTAAGACAGGAATAACTTCGGATACTTCTGCCTAATCTCGTCTTCTCGTTCCCAAGTTTGCGCAGATCCCTTATGGTATTTCCATTGAACTAACACCATTGGAATTTCCTTGTTGCGCAATTTCAAAACCTTATGATCGATTATACGCTCAGCCTCTTCTTCGAATCGCAATTGCTCGTCAATTTGCACGTCTTTCCATGGAATCGCAGCTTCAGCATCAACTAAACACTTTCGCAGATTACTCACGTGAAATACATCATGAATCCCAGACATTTCGGCAGGCAACTTCAATCTGTAGGCTTGCAGCCCCACATGCTCGAGAATTTCGAAAGGACCAACAAATCGAGGACTTAACTTCCCCCGTTTGCCGAACCTTACTATCCCTTTTCTTGGCGAAACCTTCAGCAACACTTTATCTCCAACTTCAAACGCAATTGGCTTACGTCTTCTATCGTGATACTTCTTTTGTCTATCCTGAGAGGTCTGAATTCGTTGTCGGATCAACTGTAGCTGGTCGTGAGCTTCTTGCAAAATAGCTGGTCCAGAGATCGGGCGTTCACCTGTTTCCCTCCAACAGGTTGGAGTTCGGCATCGACGTCCGTACAAAAGCTGATATGGAGGCATACCAATAGTCGAGTGATAGCTATTGTTATAAGCAAATTCTACAAACGGAAGGTGAGTATCCCAACTTCCACCGAGATCAATCACACAGGCACGTAACATATCTTCCAAGGTCAAAATCGTTCTCTCACTTTGCCCGTCAGTTTCAGGATGATAGGCGGTGCTCATCTTAAGTTCGGTACCTAGTCCATTCTGAAAAGCCTTCCAAAAACGAGAAGTAAATCTGCTGTCACGGTCTGATACAATAGACAATGGAACACCATGTCTAGTCACGATTTCCTTCATGTACAATTCAGCTAACTTTTCGAGGCGTTCATCTTCACGTATGGGTAGGAAATGGGCTGACTTAGTGAGTCGGTCCACTATTACCCATATAGAGTCATGATTCCGCTTAGTCCTGGGCAGCTTCGTCACAAAGTCCATGGTTATGTGGTCCCACTTCCATTCCGGGATTGGCAATGGTTGTAGTTCCCCATACGGCTTCTGATGTTCCGATTTGACTTGTAAAGAAGTCATGCAATTTTCTACATATTGTCCTACGTCCTTCTTCATTCCAGGCCACCAATATTCCGTCCTCAAGTCTTGATACATTTTAGTAGAACCAGGATGTACCGAAAATTTTGACATATGAGCCTCCGACAGAATTTGATCACGACTACCTCCTAATCTGGGAACCCATATTCTATTCATGAACCGCCTAAGACCACGATTATCAAGGGTCAGCTTGGTCACATAAGTGACCATACGTTCAGATTTCAAGTTCTCATCCTGAATGGTTTCGGTTTGAGCGGCAAAAATCGACTCAGGCAAAGCAGACTCCAAAACAACAGAAGTCAAAGCATAACATCGGGTATAATGGTCTTGTCTGGTTTTGCGGCTTAGGGCATCGGCTACAATCTTTGCTTTACCTGGATGGTAAAGGATCTCACAGTCATAGTCTTTAATCCATTCCATAGATCGCCTTTGTCGCATGTTCAGCTCTTTTTGGTCAAATATATACTTCAGACTCTTGTGATCCGTATATAATTTACACCTGGTCCCGTACAGATAATGCCGCCAAATCTTCAATGCAAAAGTCACGGCTGCAAGCTCCAAGTCATGCGTCGGGTAATTCTTTTCATGCGTCTTTAGCTGCCTTGATGCGTAGGCAATTACTTTATCCCTTTGCATCAACACACAGCCTAATTCCATCTTAGAGGCATCACTATAAACTATAAAATCATCATTACCCTCGGGTAAGGCCAAAATCGGTGCTTCAATTAGCTTACGCTTCAGGATCTCAAAGGCTCGATCTTGTGATTCATTCCATTCAAACTTAACCTCCTTCTTCGTCAGACTGGTTAAAGGCACCGCAATCTTGGAGAAATCACGGATAAATCTTCGGTAATAGCCCGCTAAACCCAAGAAACTCTGAACTTCAGATACGTTTTTCGGCGCTTCCCACTTCTGAACCGTATCTACCTTCGATGGATCCACGGCTATTCCCTTACCCGAGACAGTATGTCCTAAAAATTGTACCTGGCGTAACCAGAATTCACATTTGGAGAATTTTGCGTAGAGTCGCTCCTTTCGTAACAAGTCTAGCAATTCTCGCAAATGCATCGCATGGTCAGATTCAGACTTAGAGTAAATCAAGATGTCATCAATGAAGACTATCACTGATTTATCCAGCATTGGTCTACATACCCTATTCATGAGGTCCATAAATGCGGCCGGGGCATTTGTGAGACCGAACGGCATTACTAGGAATTCAAAATGGCCATATCGAGTACGAAATGCAGTCTTCGGTACGTCAGACTCAAATACTTTGAGTTGATGATATCCAGATCGGAGATCAATCTTTGAGAAGTAGCTAGCCCCTTGCAGTTGATCAAACAAGTCGTCAATTCTAGGCAGAGGGTATCGGTTCTTGATAGTTACTTTATTTAGCTCCCGATAATCTATACACATGCGAAAGGTACCATCCTTCTTCTTAACAAAAAGAACCGGAGCACCCCAAGGAGAAGTACTCGGACGAATAAATCCTTTTTCCAATAATTCCTGCAACTGACTCATCATTTCCTTCATTTCATTCGGAGCAAGACGGTATGGAGCTTTCGCGATAGGAGCAGCACCCGGTACGAGGTCAATGTGGAATTCGATTTGGCGATCTGGTGGCAATCCAGAGATGTCATCCGGGAATACATCAGGGAAATCTCGAACTACAGGTACATCAGACACGGTCTTTTTAACTTCTTTAGCATCTACGGCATATGCTAAATAGGCGGAACAACCTTTGGTTAGGCACTTTCGGGCTTTCATTACAGAAATGAGACCTAATTCTCGAGTCTTTCTATCGTCATAAACATAACGTTCACTTCCTTCGGGGTTCTAATTCTAATTATCCTTTTGGCACAAAGGATTTCAGCATTGTTCGTCATGAGCCTGTCCATTCCTATAATAACATCGAATTCTCTAATCCACATCGGTATCAGGTCAAGGTCTGAGGAGAGGTCATCAATCACTAGCTTACAGGAACGAAAGATTCTATTTACAGTCACAAAACTCGAGCTCGCAGTTTCTATATCTATCGGTACAGGTAGCATTATTGGGGCAAAATCAAACAGTTTAGCAAACTTTTCAGACACATATGACAGATTAGAGTAGGCATTGAGTTAACAAGAAATGTACCCATGACGATATCAGCAGTCTCTTTTGCCTCATCGGCTGTCTTCTGGAAAGATCTTGGTTGATTCCTCGGAGCAGAAGAACCCTTAACTGATTGCTGGGGTGAAGATGCAGGCGGAGGAACAAATCGAGGTCGGGTACAGTCTCTAGCATGGTGCCCCAACGTAATACAGTTTCGGCAAGCCTTACTGCGCTTGGGACATTCCGATCGGTCGTGACCATTCTGACTACAGCAGTAGCACCTTACGAACACAGGATCACATTTTCCTTCATGAATCTGCTTGCAGCGAGGACAAGCAGACCTTGGCGTAGCGGTCACAGCATAAGATTTAGCCTTCTTAAAAGACTGCTTATCTCCTTGCCTTAAACTTTCACTCTTCTTTTCCGTTTTCTAAGATTTTTCTTTCTTGCTAGACTTGGCAATAAAAAGACTCGCTCGCTCCGGATAGATTTCAAGTTCCCCTACCTTAGCAACTTCAACTACTTCTATATCACTTCTCGGTCTGCCAGAATTCACAAACTTCTGAATTTCTCTATCCAGTCCATCCACAAAAAGATCCCTTCGCCGTTCATCAGAGGGCTCATGCCTAAGTTTCCTTTTTCGATCCTTCTTGGGCTTTGCTAACATCTCTTCCCTATACTTCAATTCTAACTCCCGTAACTTAAGTTCTCGCAACCTAAGTTCTTCTTCACGGTGCTTAAAGTCAATTTCACGCTGGATTTCTTCGTCAGTTTGCACAACCGCTTTACCCTTAGTAAGCAAGTCCTTAATTTCCTTAAATCGGTCCTCAACCGATATATCAGTCTGCAGTCGATTCCTATCCATCATAAGCTGCATTTGCCTACGATTCTCCTCATTCAACTTATAAACGAGATCAATCAATTGAGCCTGCTGGGGAGGCACAGGCGTAGCAGTACTGCTTGAGTCATTAGCAGTATTTTCAGGGTCAGTGCCTAAGCCCTCTACATGAACAGATTCTTTGTGTTGATCAGCTGCAGCATCAGCAGCTTTACCAACAGTCGAGGTACCAGCAACATTTGGATTCTTATCAGCCATTGGCTGAAAATATAAAGGAAATAACTATTATTTCCTGATTCAATTAAGCACAATTCGAGTCATAATACCTACGTCAGATAATCACATCTAAATTCATAGATATGAAGGCAGTTAGTCAGGCTGGCACAAAGTCAAGTCAGTATCAAGCAGTCAATCCTTCCCCCATCCTATCAGTCATCATTTGCCTATCTTAGGTCAAGTTGCCCTAGGCCTCGGTGACTTGTTCGGGAATTCAGAGTCACATAGTCCATACCATACCAGTAGTTTAAGTATCGGGTGGCCAATCCGATGATTAAACTCCCGCTCTGATACCAACTTTGTAACATCCAAGTTACCACAAACAGTACACGTCATAAAATTTCATTTCATTAAGTAATAAATATTACTAATTGTTTGATACCACAGGTCCATCAGCCTGAATACTTAATTACAACAATAAGTTAAAGATCAAATGGTGGTCTAAACTAGCTTCTAAATCTTCAATCAGAGTGCGGAAGACTGAACAAGCTACCCGAGACCGCATCATCTTTTCAAAATAGGCGTCAACAAAAGTCCAAAAGTCTGCTATTCATCGATTATCCAGATTCACTTAGCCTGGGACGAACTACCTGCTATGGTCTAGCCCTTATCAGCTTTTCCTGAAAAAGAGTTGTCATGACAGAGTAAGCTAACATTGCTTAGTGAGTTAACAGAGTTCCATTAGTTACCACACATATATAACATACTATCAGCTCCTGCCGGCAAGTCACTACGTCAGAGACGGCAAAAAGGTTGGGAGACAACCCAGTTTGTATTCCCCTGTGTAAGGCCGAAGCCCTACGGGAAGTGTATGGAAACAAGTCATATAGGAAAGGAATCTGCAGAATTCCCTCTCGTGAATGGAGATCTCACATTCGGTCCTGTCGGATAATGCAGTATGCAGCGGCAAATATATCAACAGTCAAGTAAGCAGTAAGCATGATAAGTATTTACATAAAATGTAAAAGTGAACATGAAATCAAGGCAATTCAAGTGTCTAGCTTCAGTAATGTCAAAAGTACGTTTCTATGATACAATAAAGTATTAAAGAAACATGCAGCAACAATCGGAAGTTTCCATACAGTCGATGACATTCACCAATAAGTATCGAAACATATGCAAATAATTAATGAAATCTGTCACTCACAGTAGTCCTTGGTCAGATAATGCTTAACGAATTAAGCTGTTCAGTTTACTCTGTCAAATCGGCGGGTTCCTGCAGTTCAATTTCAAGTCTGGTATATTAATGTCAAGTCTGTAACATGATCTATATAACCCTAGTTACACACTCAGGTTATTGTCATCTCTTACTGTCGAGTCTGAGGTAGTTCCTATCGTCTCAAAGTGAGTCTATTCTTATCAGATTAATACGATCCATCTAATTACAGATGTGTGGCCTTGAAACAAAGCCAATCGTATTACTTGCAAGGTGAATCATAACATTCAATTCCTAATGGTTCATACAGGATCTGTCAATTTAGTTGTACATAAAATAGTTATGCAACTTGAAATTTGTGATTTTATCATAATCATATTATACTTTCAATTACATTTACACTTTATAAGGTTGATCAATAACTTAATCTGATTTAGGAGTTAATCCGAGGCTTAGAACAAAACCAGATTCGAATTAAAGGGGATAGATTCGAAATACATACATAGATTCGAAACATATACATAGAATCAAAGGCATGCATAGATTCGAAGGCATGCATAGACTCGAAGGCTCACATAGATTCGAAGTACATACATAGACTCGAACATACACATAGATTCGAAGCATATCTCGAGTCTAGGGGGGGACAGATTCGAATTCCATACATTCGAGTCTATTCTTGAAGATCTCGAATTTGATCGTCAATTTCCCAGGTTTTTGCTACTAAACATGAACATAAATGAGGGAGAATAGTTACTAACCTTCGTCCAAGCTATATCCTTCGACTATAGATGATTTCCAAGCAAAAACAAGTCCTATACGAGAGTAAATCAGCTTCGAATGAAGGGAATATGAGCAAACTCGAATTTGCTCTTCAAAACCGAACTAAAAGTCAGAAAAAGGGTCGATTTTTACCTTAAATCCGGACGAAATCAAACATGCAATGGTAGATTCGTGTAGAGCTCGACGATATCTAACCGATGGCGTATAAATCACGAGAATCCGACGGTTCGTTTAGGAGAAATGCTAGAGAGAAGGTGAGGTCTTAGAGAGAGAGAGAGAGAGAGAGTGAGAGTTCAAGCTTTTCCAAAACCATGAAATGAGGAGGAGATGCTCTATTTATAGAAAATAGAGAGAAAATCAAATTTTCTACTGAATATCTGGAATTGACCAACTTTTATTCCCATCAATCTGATTTGCATTTCAGATTCAAATAATAGCAAAGGAGTTCTAGATTTGCTATAATTGTCTTTTAGTCATATTTTTATTCATTTTAGTCCGTTTCGTCATTTTCAGTCTTTAATTTGTCATTTAGCTGAATTTTAATTATTAACTTTATTTCAGCTAATTTTGGGCAACTTTTCATAATTAATTATAACTTAATATAATTAACTATTACAGATTCATATTTTCGGTTAATTACTGTTGGTACACCCTGTGTGACGATAGCAGTCTAATCGATCTGCATTATGGTTTAAGTAATATTCTGAGTATTAACAAGTGTTTTGATATATATGTTTATATGTGTTTGTCTGTTATTGATTGTGTGTTTGAACTTGATGTAACATATTACAAGAAGTTCAAACATAAAGGTCAAAGATTAACTCAAGCATAAGTAAAACATAAGTTTCATCACTTAAGTGTTTAACTGTATTGGCTAGATTCGAAGGAAGACATTCGAATCTGTGATAGATTCGAATGTATCCTTAGATTCGAATGGGCTAGATTCGAGAATGTCATTGTGAACAGACTCGAATGGGCCTTGGGCCAGATTCGAGTTTGGCCCACATCAGACTCGAATCAGGATCTATAATTAGGGATAGACTCGAATCATTAAGGGACTTTTAGCAGAATTCGTGAGGAATTAAGCTTAAGGCGATCTCGAGTTTATCAGCTAGGTGAGTGACGTTTCGGAGAGAATTAGTTCGTAGGATCGTTCGTGTGTCGTTCGTTCAGCGTCTAATAGTCTCCGTGTTTCGTTGGTTGAGAGTTGTCCGTCTAACCGTCAACGAGGATTCCGCACTCGTTCACGGATCCGCGTCTAGATAGATCTTGCAGTCGTAGACCTTACAATTACTAATATTTGGATTAAAATTGCTTTATTATCCAAAGTCTGCTGCTGTAATTTATATTTAATAAATTACGGGCTGTTACATAAGCCCTCTATAATCGATACACATATGCATACTACCATCCTTCTTCTTCACAAAAAGCACGGGGGCTCCCCACGGGGAAGAACTGGGGCGAATGAAACCACGGTCAAGTAACTCCTGAAGCTGTGTCATCAACTCACGCATCTCTGTAGGTGCTAACCGATACGGCGCGCTCGCAATCGGTAGTACTCCAGGAAGTAGATCGATACGGAACTCAACCTGTCGCTCCGGTGGTAATCCAGGTAACTCGTCGGGAAATACATCAGGAAACTCTCGAACTACCGGTATATCCTCTATCTTAGCCTTTTCCTTCTTCGCGTCAACAACATAGGCTAGATAGGTGTCACACCCTTTCACTACATAACGCTGAACTCTAGCCATTGAAACAATCCCAATATCCCCTTTCCGACGCTCCCCGTACACAATCACAAATTCAGACTCAGAAACTGGTAGACGTATCATCTTCTTCGCACAGAAGATGTCAGCTCGGCGTGCTGTCAACCAGTCCATACCCACTATCACATCAAAGCTACTGATCTCCATAGGCAGAAGATCAATAGAGAAACAATGACTATCAATCTCTAAGGCACAATCATGATATACCCGACTCACTAACGCTGTACTACCATCGGCACGCTCTACTATGACCGGGTTAGATAATTCAGAAGGAGACACAGAAAAATGTGCATAGAAAGTACTAGACACATATGAACGGTCGGCTCCCGAATCAAAAAGAATACGGGCCTTCAACCCGTTAAGAATGTGAGTACCTGAAACTACATCAGTACAATCCCGTGCCTCCTCCGCTGTGGCCTGAAAAGCACGTCCCCTGCCGCGTGGTGCAGAATCCCTCCTGCCAGAAGTCGATGCACCGGCTGCCCCGGCTCCACTCGTACTCGCTCCATGTCCTGATGAAGATGGTTGAGGACAATCTCTAGCCTGATGCCCTGATCTCTGACATCGGAAACAAAGTGGATCGCTGGCGGTACAATCCCTGGCTGTATGCCTGAACTGGCCACATCTGAAACAACGAATGTGCTCTGGTGCACACGGCCCTGCATGCCTATGATGACATGTCCGACAATCACGCTCACCAGATGAACTGTCAGCCCTACTCCCAGAATCTCGGAAACCGTGACTCAATGATAACGATCGCTGACTCGTTCCCTGTCCCGAACCTGGTCCCCTGCGTCTGTCATCTCTACCTCTGTCTCTATCCCGATCACGGCGTGATCCTGAACTCTGACCCTGATGGCCCCGCTGCTGACTGGACTGGCCCTGATATGAGCTCTGCTGCTGAAACGGCGCCTCAGTGCGCTGTCGCTGAGCTGGTGGCAAACCTGCATCCCTCAAAATAGCTCGCTCTCGATCCCGAGCTGCTACCATGGCTTCTGCAAATGTACGGGAGTGATCTAACTCTACGAACTCCCTGATACCCGGAAGTAAACCCTCGATAAACAACTCTGCCTTCCGTCGATCATCCGGAATCATATATGAGGCAAAATGCGCTCTCTCATTAAATACATCGATGTAACGAGCTACTGATAAGTCTCCCTGCTCTAAACGAACGAACTGTCGTGCCATCTCTCGCCTCTCGTCTGGAGGAACATAATATGCCTCAAATACCCTGCGAAACTGAGCCCAGGTCATGGCACAAGCAGCATCAACTGATCCCTCGCCAAGACATACTGAATCCCACCATCGTACCGCTGACTCTCGAAGCAGATGAGTAGCATAAGTGACCATCAAGTGAGTAGGCATCTCTGCAACTCGGAAGCAGTTCTCTATAACTCGTAGCCATCCTAATGCCTCAATGGCAGTACCCGTACCTGAAAAGGTCGGGGGAACACTCGAATGAAATGCTCGAAGAGGATCACGGGAAGAAGAAGGAACTGATGAACTCGGCCCCGCCACTGTCACTACCGGTGGTGGAACCGGTCGTGGACCTCTATCTGCTCTCGCAGCTGCATCTCGATCTCTCTGGTCAAAGAACTGACCAAGAACTCGTACCAGATCGGACTGGTGTATCACGGGGTCATCGTCGATAGGAGTATCTCTATCCCTCCCACGACCTCTATCTCTACCCCTACCTCTGCCTCTAGCTCTACCTCTACGTCCGCCGCCTACTGGCTCCATAAATACCTACACAAGGTATAAAGAAAAATACTAGTAAGCACTAACACAATAGTATCACTACTAATTAACACTAAAACTCTACTTCAGGGTTAAGTGCCGAGGATCTAGACACAATGGTTTAAGCCTAAGTATCCACTAGTGATACTTAAGTCTCTTAAACCTATGCTCTGATACCAAGCCTGTAACACCCTAAAAATAGTCCAAAATGCCACGTAATATAACCACCAGGTGGCAATAAACCACTGGGCAATAAGTACACCTGTATATTATATACTGAAAACCCCGATAAATTTGAACATTTTAATTACGACGATAATGTCACGGTAATACATAAGTAGTGATACTAAATCTCAAATTACAACATAATATAAACATAGTGTCTACATAATAACTACCTAGTATAGGTAGGTAGTATCTCCCAAAAGAGTGAGCCAGAAAATCCTCAAGATAAGTCGGCGGAGCTCGTATCACTAATCACCTGTCACCTGAGATACACCACATTTATATAAAAACTACGTGAGCTTGCGCTCGTGAGAGATACAAGGGTTAGACCCAAAATGTATGTTATAAAAATGTAGCAGTTAAGTAAAACCCAATTCCCAATCTCAACCCTTCCTAATAATCACAATTTATAAACTGCTACAAATATAACAAATCACTGTAAACATAATTCATAATTTATAATCCAAGCAATGACTGGTTAATGGACAGTCAGCCAGCCCAACAGTGGGAGCGACCCACTCTTCGCTAGGAATGACTCCGTCTAGCGGAAGCCAGGAGCTAACTGGCACAAACCCCCTGTATACAGTAAATCCCAACAACACTAGAAAGCTTGGAATATAAACACATTACTCGATAAAACATACCTGGCAATTCCCTTCTCTACAAAACACAGTTATCACATATATATAAAAATACCAGGTAAGGGTTAGTGTATCTCAAAAATGCTTGTATTCTCACCTCAGACCCTAGCGCAAGTAGTCACGGTATCACTGTCGCCCTGGATAGTCTCGAGTATCGTCTTGATCCCTACGTGTCCCTGTTATCACATACACCCGTAACCGGTATCACTAACAACTCTAACACTTGTGTATACACTAATTTTAACAAGACCTAAAAAATCCAAAAGAAAAAATGGACGATAAATAAAACGTTTGAATTGAAATTAATTATGAAATCAAACCTCACTTTCCTTGCTTCCTTTTCTGGTTTCCATAATTTCAATTCATATGTGTATGTATACACACTTATACATGACATGCATGTATATGGCATGACACGTGTGGAAAGTTTACTACACGTATCCATTGTTCAATTTGTAATATTTTGACACATTCACATTAAGGTCATTATTACATTTGATTAGTCACCTACCTTTATTTGGTAATTATAATTATTAGGTATTAACACCCAATATTCGATCCGGTAACTCACTTTTAAAACGAACACCTCATAAATATTCCAATTAGCTAATTAATAAAATGTTATATTAAAACCAAGTTTCTCAATTTTAGACACGTAGGAGACCGATTGACACCTAACCCAATGTCAATTGGTCCAACTCGATAAACTTAAATTAATTAGCCAAGGAGATAATTACACGTACCAGGTCTAAAAACAGGGTGTTACAATATGTAAATTTTATATTTTTAAAGAAACTACATTTTATAAATGTTAGTTTCGGCTTTTATATAAAATATGCAAATATTGTATTTTTAAACAAATTACATTTATAAATGTGAGTTTCGGTTTTTATTAACTTAAATATGTAAATAATATATTTTTAAAGAAATTTCAATTTATAATTGTAAGTTTCGGTTTTATAAACTTAAATATGTAAATAATACATTTTTAAAGAAATTACAATTTATAAATATTAGTTTCGGATTTATTAACTTAAATATGTAAATAATACATTTTTAAAGAAATTTCAATTTATAATTGTAAGTTTCGGTTTTATAAACTTAAAAATGTAAATAATACATTTTTAAAGAAATTACAATTTATAAATATTAGTTTCGGATTTATTAACTTAAATATGTAAATAATACATTTTTAAAGAAAATACATATTTAGGAATATATATGTTTCGGATTTCGAAACAAATAAACATAAAAATACATATTTAAGAAAATACATTTTTAAGGATTTATAAAAGTGTAAATATATACAAGTATATAAATTGGGCCTAAAATGAGGCCCAATAGAAGTTGACTAAAAGTTTATTACCTTTCGTTGGAGCAAAACGTAGTTCAATACCCAAAATAGAAGCATTTGAACTTCCGCTGCGGGACCATCTAGCTAGGATGTTTATTGAAGCATTTGAAGATTCCTACTGTTTAACTTGGTATTTGAACTTACGGAATTTCGGTTGTAATAAATTTGAGGATGATGTATTACTGTTGAGTTTGTAGACTTAGACGTGTAACCTATGTAGCACCGTAGGGTGTATGACAAAATTGTATTGTTTTATTTGGTATTTTATGCTTCCGCTCTGTAATTTAAGCTATCAGATCATTATGTTATTTGTATGCTGGTGATTAATCCTGGGTGAATTGTAATTGGTGGTTGATGTGGCAAGGGTGTCACAGTTTTTGATTATAAAATTAGTTTATCCAATGATTATAAAAGTCGTTTAATTTGTTAAATTTAATAAATCTAAACTCAAAATTTTATCTTTTTGATTTTTTTAGTTGATAATAATTATTAATTATATTTATTTATAAATATTTTTAGTTTTTTTAGATGTGTTTATTATTTTATAGTTATTAAAATAATAATACAAACAATTTTTTTTTTTCGAAAGACATTGGTTACCACTGGTTGCCACCTCATCTTGTTACAGATGAGGTCCTGAGTTCAAATGGTGAAGTAAGGGTAAAATGGTATTTTCAAATGGACAAGGGATGTAATCCGTAACAAAACTTCAACCACAATGACCGTCAATGTAATTTTTAAAGTTAAAGGATCTACTCCATAATTTCTAATAAACCACAGGGACCAAATCTGTAATTTACCCTTATTATTATTATTATTATTATTATTATTATTATTATTATTATTATTATTATTATTATTATTATTATTATTATTATTATTATTATTATTATTATTACTACTACTAGTTGAGTAACCCGTGTAAAACACGAGTCTGGTTGAAAAGTTATTTGCAAAATAAATGTTAAGATATCAAGATTGATAATTATATAAAAACATTGCGGTTGAGTATAAATAAAAATAGAAAAAAACATAAAAAAACATTATAAACGATGTTTACTTAGATAAATAAAAAACAATAATTACAAATTAGCTAACACTTCTTAATAAATAACATTCGTTGTTTTGCAAGTAAGAACGTCGTCTTTGTCGTAGATTAGAATCTTTAAATCCTTTTTGTTGTAAACGGTTATGTGACCGTTTAAAAGTTTTATAAAAAAAATAAGATGATTATAAGATTAATCTCGTTTAATGTAAACTAATAACTAAATTTTTAAAAATAAAATTACTATAAGAATAAAAGCTTGTGAAAGCTTGATTTCCCAGATATTACACAACCATGGCATATAAAGTAACAGATTTATCAATGAAAAATACTCTATTGGGGTGAAGAAGATGAAATGCTCTAGAGAATATATCACTGCAATATTTCTTTCTTCAACAACCACAAAAACCTCCATCTCATTTGGCTTTTATAACCAAAGAGACTTTGGGAAAATTACATAACAGGTCCTTGGACTTTAAACATTACAAAAACAAATACATAACTAGAAATTAAATTATTACAAATTAAAGATATTAACTAGAATTTGAAATAAATATGTCTAACAATTCTCCCCCTATTTCAATTCTAGCTAACACTTCAAAAACTTCACATGTCTTGCCTCAGCTGAAGATAGACCTCAAATCGTCTTATGTATTCTCGGAGGGTTAAACGATCGTCAATCAGATCAATACCTCTCCTTATTCCATTGCTTTCTTGAAGAGGAAGACGAAGTGAAGACGGCAAACTACTGTCTTGTTCAAGATGCTCATGAAGGCCACTTTTGATCAGTCTCAATGTTCCATCTGAATAGGCAGCTATTTCTTCGAATCTCATGAAGCACTTTTCATTCTTGATGTTGCAGAACACAACTCCATGTTCAGGCTTTAGAAGAACCTTAAATTGAGGGTGTTGGTGAATTTGTGGAAACTCATATCGAGGAGCTGCCAGACCTACACGACTACTCAGGTTTTCAACAGCCATTTGGAAATCTTTGACTATCATGGACACGGAGATGCGACGCATACATCGGAGAATCGCCATTATGGCACAAATGCGTAGCTTACTTGGCCTTGCCCTTTTTAGACGAAGAAACAGCCACTCAAGATCGTCGAATTCAAGATTATCCAGATCTGGCTCACCAAACATAGACACATCATCGTTTTGTCGGACAACAGTGAATGATGGAGACCAGCTTTTGGAAATCTTGTTGCATGAAATATCTTTGATCTTTTTAATTCGAACATTAGACTTGACTCTTTGTATTTCTTGAGGATAACGAAGCATCACAACTTCATACTCCATTTGCTCTGACCTTGGACGTTCATCGAGCCTCAGTAGCCACCTTTTAGAGATCTTCCCAACCGATTCCTTAGAGAACATAAAGTCCAAATGATGTTCAAGGAATGGATAGAGAAGATTTTCATCATACATCTTTTTGATGTACTTCTTTCTCTCTCTCTTCTTGTGTCTCTTTCTTTCAGCCTGATTTGTACGTTCAGTTGGCTCTAGAGAAACGCGAAGGTATTCATGGGCCTTTTCAACTGTCATGGCTCTCCATTTTTCCTTTTCTGAATCAAAGAGACCCACATCGACCAATGCATCAACCCATTCGGCTTCTTTTTCAGCAAGCTGTTCTTCAGTGAAGGTTGGAGCTGAAGAAGATTGTCCTACCTCTGAAGAAACAAAGAATTCTCTAATCCTTCCTGACTTAAGTTTTGTTCGGACGATTCTTTCTTCAAAGGCATCGACTGTTGTGGCACGGTTCACAGATGGAATGGGAGAAGTCATGGATTCAGTTGGGTTTTCAGATGGAATTTCTTCTTTGGGAATCAGGAGATCATCATCGGAGTCATCTGAGAATATTTCAATAATTTCATGACTGGATGGATTCAGAGACGATTCAGATGGCTCAAAAACTATCATAGCACGAGACATATCTTGAATGTTGTGAGCTTCAGACTCTGTGACCTTTTCTAAACCCTCTGAACTCTGATCTTCCCCTATGACAGCTGAAATTTGCCTTTCACTTACTATGGCAGCCTCAACATGTGTAGATACCCGCTGCCTTTTCTCCCCCTCAGGAGGACCCTCATCCTCATGGTCATCATGACGACGTTTAAGTCCTTGGGCAGCGGGCCTGCAAGATTGTTCCAGGCTAGCCAAACTCTGTTGCATGACAGATAACTGGGACTGTAGCTCTTTAAACTTTGATTCCAGCGATGAGTACAGTTGAACCAGTGAAACTGTAGCCACCTCGACCTGAGAACTGATAAGAGTGGAGATTTCTGCACGGAAGGCTCTCAGATCGGCTTTCGTGACTAGATCATCACTTTGGACTGGTACGGGAGAAGGAGGAACCTGTCCTGGTGGCGGCACCGAGGAGGAGGTTGGATCCTTACCCTTCAGAAGACGAAGTATAGACCCAAACTGCTCCTCCTGGTATGCCTTTAGAGCATCCAGGTCTGCTCGTGTTACCCGGGGTTCACGTAGATCCCCCGTTTCCACCTCAGGTGTAGTACCTGGGTGTCTAGCTGTCACAGTTGGCATAACGTTAACTGTGGCTGGAATTCCTTCTGTCATTTCCGCCACACTTGTGGTGTGAGCGGATCCGGAAGTTCCGGATGTCACAAAGACATCAGATGATACAGCAGGTGTCCTAAAGTGTGTATAATGACATGTGGGACTAAGCGTGCTCATCAAAGACGGTGACGATCGGGGCGGGGATCGTCGGATTTCAACACCTCCTGTCTCCAAATGAGACAGTGGTGGCATATGTGGAATTTCCCCGTGCGCAATTGAAACACTGGTCTGTTGAGAGACCAGTGAGTGGCTAGGTTGGGGTGTGCATTCGGCCATTGGGCTAATGGCCTTAGACTGACTTGCCCGGATTTGACTTGGTTGGGGTTCACCCTCTGCACTCTCTAACCTCTCGGCGCTCCCTGATTGATTGTCTCTCGGACTCGGAAGCACAAAGTCCATCATAGCCTCAGGTTCAGTTTCAAAGATTATCTCTGCTGCAGTTAAGTCTTCTACTGCCCCTTCAGAAGTTGGGATATCAAAAAGAATATGTTCAGCGGTAGGACTTGATCGTTCTTCTGTTGTGAGCACCGGTTGGGACTCCATATTCGGGGATGGACGAGGTGCGGGAATGTCATGAGCTTTCTTTGATCTGATGGCCCGTCTTGGTTTTGTAGTTAGTTGCTGTATTTGAGACGGTGCAACAACTGCTTCTTCTTCAGGTATTACTTCCAGCCCGGCTCCCTCAACTACTTCCACTGTTTCTATTTCCATCCCGGCTCCCTCAGCTACCTCTACTCTCTCTACGTCCAGACCGACTCCCTCAGCTACCTCTACTCTCTCTACGTCCAGACCGACTCCCTCAGCTACTCCTACTCTCTCTACTTCCATTCTGACTTCCTCAGCACTTTCAGAACTATCAGAATCATCATCACCCCCTGCACCCTCTGAACTCACAGAACTCTCACTCCTGCCAGCTTGGGAAGGCTGTCCCGGTGCTGGGGCAGCCATAGCTGGATAATTACGTCCTATATACTCTCTTACTCGAGTGGTCGATTGATCAGCATGCGCTAAGAGTTCTTGCAGGAGAGGACGAATCACAATGCCTTGTTGAACAGGATGAGGCTTCAGAAATCCCAAGGAGTAGACGGGATACATCGGATTCTTGAGTCTTGGAAAAATCGTCCTTGGATGTGTGTCCATGAAATATCTGACAAAGAGTTGGAAAAATCTTTGAAAGGGAATGTATCTTTTCTTCTTTCTGTCATTAGCTTTATCTTGAATATATTCACTGATTTCTTCCCAGACAAAGTTATCGTAGTCAAAATGACGATCAAAAACAAATGAGTGAAACATGCGAAGCGTAGCCACACTTCCAGCGTCATGGTCAGATGTTTTCCCTGTCATGCACTTGGTCAGGATATTCCAGATGACGAACCATAGACCCTGAAGACCTTTGGTTTTAAATTGAGAGATTTTTGATAGAGGACCATGATATCCCATGCTGAGAATGTCTGCACATAACGTATCGACTTCCACCAGAGGATCAAAGTCGAGTTTGCCTTGGATTGCATTTGCAGTGGGAAGCCGCAAGATGTTGCGCAGCATGGGTAGGGAAAGTGTAACGGTCAGATTGTCGATCTTAGTTTGAAATAAATCTTCGCCATTTAGAGTAATAATTTCCAAATAATGCCAGAACTGCTGAAGATAGATTTTCGGAACAGATTCAGCAGCAGTCAACGCATAGTTGATCCGGTGGCCCTGAATGATGTCATAGACAACATTTTTGACTTTGAAGAAAGACTCGGGGTCTAACTTCCAGTTGTTTGCTAAATGAGAGACCCAAATATCGGAGTCCAACAACTGATATGCTTGAGCAGCCATTTGAATTCTGTTGAAAAGAATAAGAATTGGTTAACAAACAGAATAAATACAAATGACAGTCAGTAGATAAGGGATAAAGAGTTAGATAACAACGGATGAAACAGTTTGAGCGTCTTAAACTAACTTTATCTCATGAAAAAGATGAAAACACAAACAAAGATAAATAACAATAAATCACAATTCGACAATTTAAAATTAAGAAGAAGAAAAAAAATAAGAATGGAATAAAAAGTAAAAAGATGAAAGAAAGAAAAGAAACATAAATAAATAAAGAGAAGAGGAAAAAAGAAAAAATAAACCAAAACTAAAATAAAATAAATAAAAATAAATTAGAAAAAAATAAAAAAAATTAAAAATAAAATAAAACATGAAACATAAAAGAAATTTAAAAAAACAATAAAAACAGAAAAAAAAAAAGAATAAGTGAAACAAAATAAAATTCCAAACAAAATAATAAAAATAATAATAATAATAATAATACAGAAACAAAATAAATGAACAAAAACAAAAAGAAAAACAAAAATTACCAAACCTAAAAAAAAATTCTACCGAAACCATTGTGGGAGTCAAAAATACCGAAACCATTTTGGAATTCAAATTACCGAAACCATAGCCGAAACCCACTTGGAATGTGAAAGGTTACAGTTTCTTTGAAAATACCGAAACCTTGAATTCAAAATGACAGTTTCCGAAACCATTTACCGAAACCATGATTCTGAAATTACCATACCGAAACCAGGATACTAAATAATCAATACCGAAACCATGATTGATCTAAACTACCGAAACCAGGTGCGATTTAAACAGTCGAAACCCTTGATTTATTTGAACTACCGAAACCTTGAAACTAAAATTATCGAAACCTTGAAACTGAAAGAAACTACCAATACCGTATCCACAAAGATACCGAAACCATATGTAGAGACCCTTTAGACTTACCAACCGAAACCATTGATTTATCGAAATCATTATCAAAGTTCATCAATGTTTCGGTACAATCAAACAAATGAACAATGAAACAAGGGGGTATCGAAACATTGAGGGTTACCGAATCCTTTGAAGGGGTATCGAAACCCTAGGTTGCGGTAAGCCCAATCCCGAAACCACCAAGTTCAAGATTTTTGAATCAAATCGGTCAAGGGTTTCTACAAGAGTCACCGAAATAAACATACATTCACATTTAAAACTCCATTTTTACTAATATTTTCAGTCTAAGAACAGGAGCAGTCTAAGAACACAATGATGTAACAGAGAGAATCCGAAACCTATATACAGAGGATAGAATACATACATATGTTCAAAAAGCAAATAATATTCAGAGCTTGAAGAAGAAGATGAAGAAAGGGGGTTTCGGTTTTGGGAAGGGGAAGGGGAAGGTTTTTGGAAGGGGGGAAGAAGGAGATGAAACAAAAAAAATCGGCCCCCCTATCCTATTTAAACAATTTCAAATTTTGGCAATTTTTGATATTTTAACCAAAAACAAAAACAAAACAAATAAATTAACACTTTTTGGGTTTTTCGACAGAGAGTTGTCTTTCTTCCTTTACTGCTTCCTTTTTTTTTCTTTTTTTCTTTATTTGTTTTCTGCACTGGCACCTACTGTTCATCTTGACAAAATTGTCGAACACCCAGAAACATCATGACACCATCTGGGTTATAGTTGATCGTTTGACCAAGTCTGCTCACTTTCTTCCTATCAAGGAATCATATACGATGGAGAGATTGGCTCAAACATATATTGATGAGATCGTGTCACTTCATGGTGTGCCAAAATCGATTGTTTCTGATCGTGATCCGCGTTTCACTTCCCATTTCTGGGCAAGCTTTCAAGAAGCCTTGGGTACCCGTATTAATTTGAGCACGGCCTATCACCCACAAACTGACGGTCAAAGTGAACGCACGATCCAAACGTTGGAGGATATGCTCCGCGCGTGTGTTATCGAATTTGGTGGTAATTGGGACGCTCATCTCCCTTTGATTGAGTTTGCCTACAATAATAGTTACCACTCTTCAATTGGTATGCCACCATTTGAAGCACTTTATGGCCGGAAATGTTTGACGCCAAGCTGTTGGCATGAAGCGGGTGAAACACCGCTAGCCGGACCGGAGTTGATACAACAGACGCACGACAAGATCCAAATCATTCGCGAAAGGCTCAAGACGGCTCAAGATCGTCAAAAGTCATATTCGGACCGACGTCATAAGCCCATCAAGTTCCAAGTCGGCGAATATGTCATGTTGAAAGTTTCGCCTTGGAAGGGTATAATGCGTTTTGGTCGACGGGGGAAATTGAGTCCTCGTTTTGTTGGACCGTTCAAGATATTGGAGACGATCGGAGAACAAGCTTATCGGTTGGAATTGCCGGAGGAGTTGTCGGCAATTCATAATACCTTCCATGTTAGCTACTTGAGAAAATGTCTAGCCGCGCCAAACGAGACTATATCTTTGGACGATGTGATAATCGACAATAGATTGAGCTACACGGAGGAACCGGAAGCTATCATTGATGAAAAGGTCCGACAACTTCGGAATAAAGAAATCGAGATGGTGTTGGTCCGATGGAGGCACCACAAGGGATCGAATCTCACATGGGAGACAAATGCCGATATGAAGGCCAAGTATCCATCCCTATTCGAACGGAGATGATTCCGGGGCGGAATCATTCTAACGGGGGGAGAGTTGTAACACCCCGAAATTCATAAAAAGGTATTATACTATCTCTTAAGTATTTAAATAATTAAGTTTGGATAAATAAATATATTGGAGGTTGAATTACAAATAATTACTTATGTTATTGATAAAAAATAAATTATAAAATGATAGGTGGAAATAAATTATGAAGTGGGGAGTTTAATGTAAGGGGTATAGGTGAAATTAGGGGTATTATACCCCTTAACACCCCTAAAATCGCCAACTTCAACCCCCACCCCCTCATTCTATCTTCATTTCTACCAAACAAGAAAGAAGAAAGGAGAGAAAGGAAGAAGAAGAAGAGAAAAGGGAAGAAGGAATTGTGGGTTGGATCAATCAACAAATCATTCATCATCACATTTGAGGTATAATCCCTTCTTCATCACCATCTCCTCTTCATCATCTTCATCCTCTCCACTTCCACCATTTCCATGGAAGCTTGGAAACTCAAACAAAAATTTAGGGTTATGGATTGGTTTGGAATTTGATCAAATGCTTTAAGTATGTTGTTATACATCACATTAGGATCCTAAATATGTAATTGGTTGGTTGATTCACCAATGTTTGATGTGAGTTTTGATTTAGGGCTCAAATGATGAGATTTTGAATTGCTGATCAAATTGGATGTTAATTGATGTTTTAAAAGCTTAAAACCAATCCATATAGTGTATATAATGTATTGGAAACAAGTTTGGAAGTTGGTATTGATTATATAAGAATTTGGTGGTTGAGGGTCATTAAACCCGTAACTCACTGGTCTGGTCTGACCATAAGCGCGCCGCGCTCCTACCTTCAGCGCACCGCGCTCTCCCCCAGATCAGGGACAGTGGCCACTGGACATATAAAGCGCGCCGCGCTCCACACCCAAGCGCGCCGCGCTCTTCTACTGTAATTAAGATTTTAATTTTTGATTCAAGACTCCAATCCAACATCCAATACATGTTTCCCCCTTCCATTAGAAGGGTATGAGAGGATCAAAAGCCAAATTCGGAAATCAAACCCGATCGGGTGCCGAATTGACCCGAAAACATCGTTTCGGGGGCCGTTTTACAAAGTAATGTTATGTTACCCTTATCGATGGGTCTTGTAACTTACATACACATTATATATGATTGATTTAATAGGCATTTGACATACCGAGGGTAGTGAAGCCAATCGAAGGCTCATTTGGTGATTCCTTGCGATATCCGGGAATCGAATCGATACCAAACCATCACTGTGAGTACTATAATTAATATGAGACTTATGCCTTGCGTGTTTACGTGCTTAATTGTTGCATATCCGTTATCTTGTTTCCATTGTTGTTATCCGTTATTGTGTTGCTTACATTGATTCGTGCTTTTCTTTCATATAAGCTTAATCATCGATACACACTCCATTCCATGGTTCATCATCGATTGAACCACTTATCGTATCGGATATCCACTCGCATGGTAGGTGGGGTCCCTTCCTAGCAGGTGGGGTAAATGGGGAAGGTGTACCTTTTAGGTATCGACTAACGAGTTGCTATTGGATTGATGGAACTCGCACCTAGGCGTATCGAGTCACCATGCATCATGCATTGCTTTGCCGGCGTATCGAGTCGGGGCGTGCACCATATTATCATTTATTGTTGTTATGCATTGCTATGACCGAAGATAGCTTCGGGGCATGCTTATTATTATCATTGTTATCGTTGCTTGCTATCGTGCATTCATTTCTTCGCAACTAAATCATTTAAACAAGCTTGTGCATAATTAATATTAATATAGCTACTCACTAAGCAATATATTTTGCTTACCCTCGCGTTGTTAATTCTTTTCAGGGAGATCCGATAAGGGCAAGGGAGTTGCCCAATAGGTTTGAGGCTCGACATAGGAGAGCTTCTCTTTTGGTATAGCTATTTTTGGCACACGATTGTGCAATACAGTGGATGGGTAGATGACCCGACATAGACACATAGCTATAGTTTTGCTACTTGATCTAAACTCTTACTTTGTTCATCATTATTTGATAATTGTAATAGTGATGATAGGTCAAGTAACTTGTTGTTGCGGTCTTATTTAACTTTATATAAAAGTTTTAAATTTGACCGATTTCCGCCATTATATTTTAGTATGATCTTGGGGCTTGTGCCCGTTTATGCTCTGATGATAATTGCAGGTGTTAGTCATGGGATTACATGGCTAGTTATTGACGGATTATAAGGCGGTCGTTACAACATTTGTTGTTCATGCTGGTGATCAATAGGTTTGATCAGTTTTGCCATGTGTTGGCATTTCTGAGGTCATTTGTTGACCATTTCTTCATGCTATCTATAGCAGCTTCAAGGATCATGTGTTGGTCCTATTTGTAAAAACAGTTTCATTTGTTGTATTATGTTTTTGCATGTTGTAATGAAACATGTGTTGATTTCATTCATTCAGTTTTCTGTATTGTTTAGGTAGTTTACATTTCCTTAAGGATCTTATGATCTTGTAAATTTCCTTTCAATTGTATTGTAAAATATAGTGAAAACTGTTGATCAACACTTAGAAATATTATTACAAATAGGGGAGATTGTTAGGCACAAAAAGGCCTACTGTCAAACCTGGCATCAGCTTGAGGGGGAGATCAAAGATCAAACCTGTAAGGTTGAGAAGATTTGTATTAATATTACTAAGTCAATTGATCATAGTTACATTGGTTGTAACTTTGCCAAACCTGCTTAGTTTATACTGGCAGTATGAACTTTATGTCTAGCAGTCTGAACTCTGTGACTAGCAGCATGAAGTTTGTAACCTGACAGCATGAACTTTGTAGACTGACAACACTGTGTTGTCAAACCTGATGAACACAGTCATCAGGTTTGGGCAGCTTAGTGGAAACCAAAGCAGGTCAAGACTTCAACTTTGGTAAGCTGATCAAGCAACACTTGGGAATGTGTTTCCAGTCTTCATCAACGGACTTGAAGGTATGAAATCAGTTTTCAGAAGATCAAGACAAAAGCCATCAGACTGTCAAGCCTGATGACCTGCAGCATGAAGAGAAGGCTGAAATAAGGAAGAAGGGACAGACTCTTCCTTATACTAAAATAGCTTATAATCAGTATGGAAAGTTATAAGTCAACTTTCCTTATTGAATTATAAGTTAGACAGCCAAAAGACAAAAGGGATGCAGCAAGGATCAAGACAAAAGTGCAGTCTGCTACAAGACAAAAGATGCAGCAGAAAGCTACTTTATGCAGAAAGTTGGTTTGTCTCTTTGTGTTGACATTCCTCCTTATTTGGTGATCCAATGAGAATGTTTTATGGAAACCATAGCGTGGGGACTATAAATACATTCTTCCTTCAGACAAAAAGAACAAGTCTTCAACTTGAGAGATTGAAAAAGGCAGAAAACTTTCTAAGTGATAAGTTCCAAACCTGGTCTCAGTGACCCAGTCTAACCTGATCAGTTTTCCCAAAGCTGATCAGAGTGTTCTTCTTGTTTGATCCATCCCTTGTAATTCTGAGTGAGTTACCAACTAGTGATTAGTCTAAGTGAGTTATTAGATTAGTTACAAAGTTGTAGAGTTGTATTCTGTCATCTCAGTTTGGTTATTCCGCAACCAAGCTTGTTTGTAATTAACACTTGTTAATATATACATACAAACATTGAGAAAAATCTGTGTGATTTTGAATTAGCTATATTCACCCCCCCTCTATAGCTTACCTTTGGGACCTACAAAGAACTTGTGGACTTTAATATTTTTTAATTCAAAAAACTGAAAAGTAGACATTTTTTTAATATAAATCAATTACAAGTTAATTGTTAGTCATGAAAAGAGAAATAAAAAATGTATAGATGTTATTCGATTAATATTTAAGAGGTATAAATTTAAGTTGGGTAAATATGAAATTATGAAGTTTAGTTAAAAAAAGAAATAAATAAGGGTATAATGGTCATTAATTAATATTGAAAGTTGTAAAAATTGTTTAATTAATTAATTTGGGTATATATATGATATTTATGAAGTTTAAAAAGGATATATATGATATTAATAACTTAAGTTGGGTATATATATATGATATTATGAAGTTTAACAAGGATATATATGAAATTCTCCCAAAATTTTAAATGTATAAACATGTATATCAATTAAATCGTCACTCTGCCCAAGTGGCCACCACACCAAGCTTCTTCTTAGGTGAATGTGTGGGTTCTGTCCTCATCCTCATGATGTCTATTAAAAGCTGCTAACCACTAACCACTAACGTTAGGTTAAAAAAAGGTCACTCTGCAGCATGCAGGTCTATTTCTAGTTCTCTACTAAAGCCACCACCCTATGAACGCACACTATCAAATCACAATTCTGGGTTTTTAACTTTTTAATCCAATTTTGAACATTGCCACATTATGCCTTCCTTTGATTGTGAAACTCCTTCAAGATCGTTGGCATCTTCATCAAACACAAAGGTACGCTTCATATTCTTCTCAAAATTTTAGATTCATAGGTTTAATATATTCACTCATAGGGTTGTGTTCAGTACGATCTTTAGACTTTCTTCGTAAGCTCCTGAGAACTGAAATGCCTAAAGACAGTGCTCAAGTCAGAAATGCTATCTATCTTATGTGTCAAAATATCAACTTGGGTTAATCTGTTCTTTATGAATTATGGATTTTACAGCACTTAGGGGTTGTTTAGTTATGAAAAAATGGGTAGTTTTCTATCTCGGTTTTCGTAATTTACTTTTCTGGAAAAGTAAATTACGGAAACCGAGGTAGGTAAATTGAAAATTATGGTAGTAAAACGAAAACTGGGGTGGAAAAATGTGTTAAGTAAACAAGTTTCATTTTTCATAGAAAAATGAGATAGAAAAGTGTGGTAGTTTTCTATAAGTAAACAAGACCTTAGGGTTCTTAAAGTTTATTAGGGTTCTTAAAGTTATTCTGAATTAGGTGTGTTCTGAAAGAAGAAGAAAAAATAAAAAACAAAAAACAACCCCCTAAATAGACTGTAGGCTCTTCTTCCCATGAAGACTCGGTGATATTCGTCTCTCTGCAGAATCTTCGTTCTTTCTCATCAAACATCAAATCGATGAAAATAAAATTTAACCCCCAACTACTTCTCTAATTACCGTACGTCAGTTATCAAATTTTGTATATCTAGGCTTACAAAATCATACTTGTATATAGCTATGTTATGCATTCAATGTGAGAATCGTCCAGAATCTCTTGGCTCTTCAAACACAGAGGTAATTCTTCATCTTCTTCTCAAAATTGGTGTGTAAGTAAACACCCGAGCGGCTTCCTTTCCAAAATCCTTGATTTTGCTTATGAAAAATTTGAATTGCTTTTCAATTCCTCCTTTTTGCTCATTCTGTATGAAATCTCTGCTCTCCTGTGCTCTATCATCGGTTTTTCAATGGTTCTTTCATGTTAATTTTTTAGTCAAAATATTTTCATTGTTTTCGTTATTTATTAATACTAGACTCATTGGGGTTTTTAACTAATTTGATTGTTTATGGCACTAAGTTTCTGATTGAGCCTTTTCACTTTGGTTAGTTGCTTCAGTTTAGTTGAGTTCACCATTGTTGCTACTGCTTGTGTTTTTCTCAGATTGCACTACCAGCACATATGCCTTAAACCGATCTGATAATCATCTCTGATAAAACACTTGGTGGGCACATTGATCACCACTGATCAAACAAGTGTATTATTAACTGGCTGTGATCTTGTGACTGATCTTAAAGTGCTTCACCCTTCTTTTGATTGATTCTTGGTAGGCTGTACCACCTGATCAATCAGTTGCCATCCATAGAGACCCCTAAGTTTCACCATTGATTCACTGATCTGCTATAGGACATGATCAACAACATCTCTGGTAGATCATCTGATTAGCCTTCTTGACTGTTTGAATCAATCACATATTGAACTGAACTTTGTATGTATCAGTGAGTTAACTAGGAGTTAATTAAAGATGTGAAGTTTGATATGTTTTTAAATAACTATGTTGAACTGAACTTTGTATGTATCAATGAGTTAACTAGGAGTTAATTTTAAATAACTATGTTCAACTGAACTTTGTATGTACCAGTGAGTTAACTAGGAGTTAACTAAAAATGGTTATACACTTATATGGTGTGTATTTCGTTCAGGTTAAAACTTGCAAATTAGTATAAAAATATAACATAATTTTCATAATTTGGTATTAAAACGTAACATAATTGCGTAAATTGGTAAAAGGTAAAGATAGTTGCATAGGCTGCATAGGTATTTTTATTTTTCCCTTTCTGTCTATGTACACTTCTTACATTTTTCCAATTTGATGTATCTCAAGTTTACTTCTATAAATGTCCATGTGTGAAATATAGGCATTTGGGAAGCGAAGAATAAGACATAGAAGAACAAGAAAGCGAAGGCTTCCATCAACAATGAGCTTTTTCGTAAGTGTTGATTACTTGATTGTTATTTTGAATAATAAATGACTATAGGAATACACGTATTTTGAATAATATATGACTACTTTATAGACCCATGCATGCGGTGTCACATATTAAAAATAAAAAAGGATTAAAAGTTTAATACAATGAATATAGTGTATAAAGAGGTTCTCTTGTTCCTGTCACACACAAGTAAACAAACATGTAAGACACAACTGTAGCATTTTCTCAATACTCAATATTACAGTTTTATATCCCCATTTCATAGTATATCACAAAGAATCACTATCTTTAACCCATGCTAGATTGTAACATCCATAAAATCCAAACACAATGCATAGCCATTCATTCAAATTCAAGTGAATTACAAAGTACATTAAAGCCTGATACCACAGGACCGAAGCCAAATCCAAATCTAGTGTAAATACTAAAGTATTGAAATAAATAACTTTGCAATTCTAGTCTGATTCAATGGTGGTCGTCTACGTCTTCTAAAATCATCAAAGTTTGCGGAAACAAACAAGCTACCCGCTGCCTCCAAGTACCTAGTAGATGACCTCGAAAGCAAATCAAATCAAACAGCCTGATTGGAAGTTCAGCTATGGCCTTTCCTTTAGACTTATCACCTGAAAAAGGGTAATTATTGACAGAGTAAGCTAACCACATGCTTAGTGAGTAACAAATTAATCCACAATAATCATATACAAGTTTACAAGCAAATCAAACCAGTCATAATATCATGTCCAAGTCCAAGTCAACCCCTATTAGGAATAAACCAAGGTGGGCCACCCAATTAACACTTTAGGTAGAACCAAGGCGTGCTGCCTCCCGTCCAATAGGCTTGGCCTATTTCAGGGTATGGAATCGTGTGCCAAAGTGGCGGAAGTCCGGTCTGTCCAATAAGGTACACGTCGGTTTAAACCTTAAAGGACTAAAAGTTGAGATCTCATAAATTAGTCTATGCACGTGACTAACAGAATAGACTCGCAGGCCATTTCAATAAAAAGGAATATGATAAGTTCAAGATCAGTAGCATGCAGTTTTCAAGTAAGACAGAAAGTTTCTAAAAAAAGCAGCATGCAAGTTCAAATAGTCATTCCTAGTCAACCTCTCATGGTTCATCCTAATCTGTTTAAACAATCCTAGTATCATCATTTAATTTTCGAAATTCAAATGTCTGATTCCATAATCCATATTTGATTTAAATCAATGAGTAATTATCTTGTCACAATAACTAGTCATATGTATAATTAATTAAATTAATTAATTATTTATCAAATCAGAATTCAAAATATCTATTAGAATACCAAAATAAATTCTAATATCCCAAAACAATATAAAAATGACCAATTAAAATAGCCGGGTGTTACATAGATAGGACCAGTCATCCGTCGGATCCAGCAGGCATCTCTCTATTTCGACATCAACAATACCCCTCCTAACCTTCGAATTCGATTGGCTCAGTTAAGTATGACGGGAGTTGCACAACATTGGTTCACCATTGTTAATCAGCTTCACACGTATCTTACATGGGAGCATTTTTCAATTGAGCTGTTCCAGCGATTCAGTGGGTTGGAGATCCAAAATCCCTATGAACAACTTGCTACCATCCATCAATTTGCTTCGATTCATGACTACATCGATGATTTTGAGTATTTGTTGTTCTTGGTCCCAAAACTGTCGGAATCTCAGGCATTAGGGTATTTCATCGCCGGTTTAAGAGATGATGTTAAGCGATGGGTTAGGCTCCACCGTCCTAAATCGCGTTTGGATGCCATGTATTTGGCAAAGGACGTGGAAGAGATGTTACGTCCTAAATCTGATTTTTCAATAATGTTTTCGCTAGCATTCTTTGGGTGGGCTAAACGATGACTTCCATATGGGTTGAGGGTCTCTATTGGGCCAATCACAGACTCATGGGCTTCATAGTGATTTTCCTATGGATCGACAGGTTACTTTAGGCCATTCAATAGATGGATCTCCTATACCGGCACTCGACGTTCAATCTGGAGGGTGTGTATCTTCAAATCAGCGCCATTCTTCCCCTGTTTCATCAGATGTGTCTTCAAAAATGAATAGAGATTATGGAATTCGATCTCTGTCTCGAGTGGAATGGGAGGAACGACATAAAAAGGGGTTATGTTTCCGCTGTGGGCAACTATTCGGCCCTGCTCACAAGTGTCCTCAAGGCCAATTGCGAGTTCTGCTCTTAGGGGATGATGAGATTGAGGACGATCATGGACATTACTGTCAAAGTGAGGAGATATCTGTTTCCGATCATCCTACGACAACACCAGCTGATCATCGTTCAGGAATTTCATGGGCAATTTCTACTAACAAGTCTTGAGGTCAAGACTTATTTCAAGGGGAGAGTAATGATACGGTTATGCAAGTGGCAGCAACAAGTGGAAGTGTTAGTTCATTATAGAAAGTTATTAAGATCACAAGAACAATAAACAATAATTCTTTAACTCATACAATATGCCTAGTCTTAAGCATTAATCAACACAACTTCAAGTATTAACATTAGTACACCTGCTTATATCGCTGCTTATACGGTACTAACATCATGTTTGATTTCATTTTGTAAGATCAAGCAATAAATTTACCTGTAGCGGTCACAAGGCAGGGTCGTCGAAGGAACATGCTATTCTTCAGAGAGTTTGCTTGTGTGGCTGTGTTTTAACTTAGATGGCCATTAACAAAAATAATTAGTCTTTAAAAAGTACCAAAAAGTAGGCGAAGACAACCTCGTAAAACCCTCCGACAAAAGCTTTGCACCTGGAAAAGGCCACGAGCAGCAACAAATATATTTTTTGAGATCTGATACCTTCTCAGCATATAAGTATGATAATAAATTTCATTATAAAAAATTAAAACAAATGATACCCAAATATGTCAATTCTTAAGGCATTATCAAACAAAAATCAATCCAAGAAAAACCAACGTAGATAAATAAAAACCTATCAAATATTTGTTGTTTCATTAAACCCAAAACTCACCAACGTAGGTGTTTATGACAGAGAAAAAGGATAGAAATAAATGACAGATACACTTACATATTCAGAAGCCCATATCCATGCCTTGAAGCTCATGTAGTGTGGCTTGAACATAAGTTCTTCCATGATGGTAGTAGCACCTTTCCATTCCACTTTGCACTTCTCCAACGCCTTCTCTGCAGCAGCCCAAATAGCATCATCCAGCTGCCAGTTACTTAAAACACTTCAGAATAACACATCTCTTTGTAGCATTTGTTAATAGGTGCTATAGTCTTTATATGGGAAGCTATAATCATACTAAGACTTCTCCAACATACTGAACAAGCTGCCCAGTCAAGCTATATGTGTCTTGTGTCTTTACCATGTCTGTTGTCGGGTCTGATTTCTGATTTCTTGTCTGCTAGTCTGATTTCTGATTATCTTAATCTATCTTATAACCTGCAAAATTGTTAGTTTGATAGATTAAGCACAACTTGCTTAGTGAGTTCAAGATTACTTTACTATACTATGCACACAAAAACAATTAATTGCTCAAAATCTTTTGTCATATTGTCAATTTCAGATACGCTGTCATTTGGTCGTGTTTGTCATGGTAGTCATTTTTCGTCGTATAAAAATGTATGGAAATCATGTGCCAAAAGGGCGGAGTGTCGTGTTAGTCTCGTATCAGAATGATCCGTCAACCATTCCAGTTTACACTTTGTAACGCATATAGTCCCTATATATATGTATGTCTGTGTAAAATACTTTCTGGTAACGCATTTTGTCGTATAAAAATGTATGGAAATCATGTGCCAAAAGGGCGGAGTGTCGTGTTAGTCTCGTATCAGAATGATCCGTCAACCATTCCAGTTTACACTTTGTAACGCATTTAGTCCCTATATATATGTATGTCTGTGTAAAATATTTTCTGGTAATGTGTAGATTGCTGAAGAAGATATCCCTAATAAGGATGAGTTCTATACCACTTTTTTGTCACATCTACTAGAAATGTGCAAGGAGGAATACAGCCAAGTCTCCGACGAAGAACTTTTCTGGAAAGGGTTTGCTGAAAGGTTGAACCCTAAGCTGCAAAAGATAGATTGCCATTCTCTGACCGACAAATTTTGTAAACAATTGTGCCTGTACATCCAAGGTTATTTCAACACATGGCAGGTGATATTAACATTGGTTTTTTTTTTTTTTTTTTTTGGTGTGAAGTGTTGAATTTGTTTCTAGACAAAATTGATTTCAATACATTTTGTGGTTTGCAGGATCCTAAAACGAGGTGTATATATGAGGCTATGTCCAAACATCTTTGCAAGTTGGGGTCGCTACTTCAGGACGTATTCGAAGCCTATGATCATGTATACTTAATGAATGACATTCCAAAAAGTCCGGACTTGGAGACTCAGACTCTAACAACACAAACCCTGCAACAATGTACTAGCTCTTGATATGATGGGGACTTGGAGACGAAAGCATACACGGCGTTACGTGGTTTGTATAAAGATGGAATGTTGAATCCAACTCAAGTTCCTATCGCTGAAGAATTTTTCAAAAAATCCACATGGGCAATGTCTATGTTTGTGGAGTGCGAAGATAATGAAAGCAGGAAAAATTTTATCATTTCTTTGATGAATGACGACGCGAATAAGAGAAAAAGAAAGGATTATTGACAATTTTATGGTTGCTACTGGTTGGGTTTAAGACATGTATTGCTGAATTTTATGATGCTTTTATTTTATCTGTTTGATTTCCCTTGGAATTGGTTTGATTTGATTCTGCATAGAGGCTGCTGGCTAGTTGGATTATGTTACTGGATCAAGGCTGCTGGATTATGTTTGATCAGATTAAATGACCTGGCTTTAGGACTATGACATTAGTTTTTTAGTTAAATTAACGAAGAACTCATTTGAGATCCTGTTGGATAATATTAGTTTGTATTGTGTATATGGCATTGTATTA
>JAANYP010004564.1:0-22621 GCA_020465985.1 Centrapalus pauciflorus | reverse complement strand
ACCTATTTGTTGAGATTAGTTTACCATTCACATTTTGAATGAATGTGTTTAGAAGTTCACCAAGAGTGGATAAATCTTCTTTCAGATTATTGATCTCAACAATGGAAGCTGCTGTGTCAAGATCCCCTCCAAGATAGGCTTGGATTTGTGCAGGAATCTGTTGACTTATACAATGGCTGACTTTTTGTGCAAATTGGCACCAAGAGTCAACTATCTTTTGAAGCTTAGCATGCTTTATATCTGTTTCTGTAACAACCTAACTTTTGACCAAATACATAATATCTGATCTTAAGCTAATAATGTAATTTTATTACATTATTTGATTTATAATTTAATTAAGTAATGAATTTATTTAATTAAATTATATAATTGTTTTAAATTTATTTGGAGGATAAAAAAAAATTAAGAAAGATGTAAAATACAAAAATTTAGTGGGTTAAATTCAAATATGACCAATTTAATATATAAAAGCCAAATTAATGATCACTTAAGATCATTATCACAAAAACCACTCTCTCTCTCTTCTTTCTCTCTCTACAAATCGGTTTCTCAAGGAATTGTCAAGAAATTTCTTTAATTCTTGTATTAATTGAAGATTCAAGACCAAAGAAGGTTACAACAAACATCAAACAACAATTATCTACAAGAGTTCAAGGTAAAACTCATCTAAATTTCGGTATTTTATGAGTTTAGTTAGGTTTTAAAGAAAAACCAAAAATCAAAAGAATTATAACATGAAATTGTGTTGCATGTTAGAATAAATGAATTGAAAACATGTAATTAAGTAATTTGAAGTTATAGAAACAAAAATCATGAGTCGGATTGTCCAAAATAAGCAAGAAAATGTAATTTTTGATAAAATAGAGTTCTTGGCAAAAGGTGCATATTTTGGACAATCTTGATCAAAATAAGGTGTTAATGATAAGGAAAATAGTATAAAATCAACCAAATAATGATAATACAACTTTATGTTAAGTTGCATGTTGATAAAATGGACTTTTGGGAAATTTTATGAAAAATCCGTAAGTATAAAAGATGAACACCAAGAACAATTTCTGGAAAAATTATGAAGTCAAGGGATCCGAATTTGGATGAGACCGAATTCGGATGAAGCCCTACTTCGGATAAAATATCTAATTCGGATCTTGTATCATTTCGTATGAAATACCATTTCGGACGGAAGGTGGTCCGAACTCGGATGACCCGAGTTCGGATGGCCCATTTCGGATGGTGCTAGTTCGAATGAATCATTTCGGACCAACTTCGGATGGCCTATTTCGGATGACCTAGAACCGAATCCGGATGATCCGAATTCGGATGGTCCGAATTCGGATGGTCCTAATCCGGATGTGGTTTTTATGATTCAAAATATAAACAACAGAATTCCTTATATAAATATGAATGATCAGATTTCAGAAATGTAAATTTATAAGACTTTGAGATTATTACTGACAAAGAATAGAAAGATTCTGATAAGATTTAAGAGATTGATGATAATATGATCAAAATATAAGATTTTGATATCAAAGACCAACGAATGAATCTTGAGCATAAATGATGAACACTGAATATATATTATTCAGATGATATAAGAGCTAATAAATATCAGAAATGATATTAATAACAGATTGAGCAACGAGCAAAATGTCGAGCATCTGAAAGTCTGATATAAATCAGATAGTGGTTCTATCCACTACAGATTGTGAGCAACAGAGCCAGAGCCAGAAACTAAAAGAGCACAAATAGCCAGTAACTGTGAGTTGTAGATTTCATTTTAACTGCATATTATGTGAATTGAGACTTTTGTTGCATGATTCTGATTTATTTGGCATTCTGATCTTGAGCTTATTGATATATTGTCATAGTATATTTACTATGATTTGTTGAGATGAGTATTTCTTCTTCTAGATTCGATTATTTGACGAGTCATTTGATTGTTAAGCTTAACTCCATCACTATTGCTCAGTGTTGGGTTAATGTTAGGCATATGATGTGCTGATTTACGTGATGAAAGCACAGAGGGTAGCTAGAGCTGAGCATTCCGATGATATCCATATAGAGCTTTTACTGGTAGCTAGCCCAGTACGTGGCTGATCCCCACTAATGATGCGTGTGTATGGATTTATCATCATCCGAGCATTCCTTATGATTTTGTCTAAAAGTCTCAAGAGCAACAACAGTTTATATAACTGGGAGCTGAGCAAAAGTCGCGCATCAAAAGAGCATTAATTGGCCAATGACCCTTCGAGATTGAGCTGTGCATGAGCCTAGTGCAGTGCATATAGAGCTGAGCCGTGCATGAGCCGAGTGCAGTGCATGTGCTTCCGCGTTCATAATTGCATGTTAAATGTGAAATTCTACATTCTCACTAAGCAATTAAGCTTACCCCGTTGTTGCATTATTTTTCAGGTATAGGCAAAGGATTGGCTGAACCTAGTTCATAGGTTAGGACTCTGAAAGAGCTTGAAGTGCATTAGAACCCGTTTCAACACTTTGGTATTGTCAGATGAAAGAGCTTTGGGGTTCGGGTCTAGTTTATAATATGTGATTTGATGTAATAGTCTAGATGTTTGTACCTTGCTACTTAAATTTGTCTCTGTTTATAATTTAACCTTAATTCCGCACTGTTAATTTTATCTTAGTTTCATGATTGATATTGCGTTGCTACTGGGCCTAGACTTGAGACCTTTGAGAAATTAGAGGGTCTCACAGGATGGTATCAGAGAAATAGTTTGAGTGAATCATTGTATTACGTGTAATACATGATCTCAAACTTGTGCAATGCTATAGTATCAATCATGACAGGATGGCTTGAACTAAGATAGGTTTCAGAGACTAGTAGGACGGGGCATGAAAGGGTACAATGTGCTAGGCTAATGATCTAAACATTTAGTGATTTGAATTTCAGAGCTATGTCAGGAGAAGGTGGACCATCAGGTGGCATGACCCCAGAGCAAGTCCTGGAAATGATGCGACAACTAATAACCCAGAATAATGAGCAACAAAACAAGTTTATGCTAGAGCAAATTGAATCAATAAAGAAAACTGAAAAGAGAAATAAACATAAAAAGAAGCAAACTGAACAGTCAAGCGAATCTGATTCTGATGATGAGCATGTCAATAAACGAGTTGTGCAGCCAAAAGGCTGTAGATTTAAAGATTTCAAAGCGAGTGGTGCTATGACGTTTGAAGGCACAATAGATCCAATACAAGCGTTAGATTGGATAAGTCATACTGAAGAGATCTTCAGTATCTCAGAATGTCTGGACAGCAATAGAGTTAGGTTTGCTACAGCACTGTTCGTTGGAGCTGCTAGAGCCTGGTGGAAAACACAAAGGAGCATCTATGGTGAGGAAGCAATTATGACATTGGACTGGGAGCAGTTCTTGGAGATGTTCAACGCCAAATACTGTCCAACGGATAAACAAGATGAACTTGAGATGCAGTTGATCCAATTAAAACAAGGAACTAAGACCGTTGATGAATACGAGCATGAGTTCTCGAGACTTTGCGGCTACTCGTCATATCAAGTAGCAACGGAAGAGCGTAAGATAAACCGATTCAGACTGGGTCTGAATCCAGCATATAGAAGACAAATGAGTAGCATAAAATTCAAAACGTATCTCAGTATTGTGGAAGCAGCAAGGATGGTGGAGCGAGAATTCACATATTCGAGTTATGAACCCGTTATGATGGCTATAAGTCCTACATGTCCATCTCCACCTAAGAAACAGAAATCCAGTAGATTTTTCAGTTCATCAAAGACCAGTCAGCAGCAGTCACAAGCATCCTCTACACCTCAGAAGACTAGGGTCTATTCCCTACAGTCAGGAGCACGATCGTGTAAACGATGTAACATATTTCATAGCGGACGCTGCAACCCTAGAGATGTGACGTGTTACACTTGTAACCGGATTGGACATGGAAGCGATGAGTGCCCAGAAAGAAACGACGTATGCTACAATTGTGGTGAACGTGAACATTATGTCAAACATTGTCCAAATGCACACCGGCTTACTAATCCTGAACAACCAGTTGGCAGAGTAATCCAACAGAGTACTACAATGATACCTACAGCAAAGGCGCGAGCTTTCCATATAACTGCTGAAGATGTTGAGGAGACACCAGAGACGCCAAAAGACCCCAATGGTAACTAATAATAAATTTCTTATATGCTAAAATGATTTAATTCCGTTATCATCAGAATTCCAATTCCAAAATAAGTATTGAGTAAAACTGTATAACCCTGTCATCGATAGTGAATAATGCGGATGACATATGGGTTGTATCAGTTGAAGTTATGATACAAATACATTCCCAATCAGAAATTATACCTATAGTTTCTCTCTTTTCTTCCAGTAAAATAGAGTTGATGTGTTTTAATTCATCAAGCTCAGTTTCCAACTTATGGAAACTGTCCAATTTACTAGATTTAGTTTTAAGATCAGTTTTAAGCTTAGAGACTTCAGATAGTAAAGCATCATGCTTCTCAACAACAGCTTTTAGATCAACAAGCATATATTCAAACATTTTAACTTTTTCTTCAGAACTGTAAGCCATAAAATTTTGTACCTTATACATCATAGTAGGATTCCAGTTCTCTAAGCTGCTGAAAGCTTCAGCTTCAGCCATATCCTGTTTGAAACTGCTTGTTGATGGGACATCAGTGTTGGCCATCAGACATTGATTGTCTTCTTCATCAGACGATGAATCAGATTCCTCCCAATCACAAGTCTCTGCCATAAGTCCCTTTTGGCGGTTGGAACCCACTGAGTTTTCCAACTTCCTCAGCTTAGCCATGGCCATAAGGTACTTAACCCTATAACCATCATCCTTGTTTGTCTTGTATGGTTTGGATGACTGACCAACAGCTTTTGACACACAGTCAGCAGCTATATGACCAGTTTTGCCACATTTGAAACACTCAGCCTTGGATTTATCAAATGCCTTCTTTTTGCCAGCACCTGAATTTCCTTGCAGCATGTTTCTTCCAAACCTTTTCTTGTTGAACCTTTTGACAAGCATAGCTATCATTTGCTCATCATCTTGTTCAGCAAGATCTGCAGTATCTTCTTCATCTGACACTTCCTCCTTGTCATCATCCTGTTGATCAGGTTGAGTGAACACATCACTCACCTGATTTACAGGCTGTCTCACATTAGCCACAAAGGCTGCACCTCTTTTGGACATTTCCAAGGCATTTCTCTTTTGTTGCCTTGATTGTTCATCATTCAGTAAGGATCCATACAGATTGACTAGATCCATACTTCTGATAGTACCTGAGTTCCTTAGAATTGTTGAGAAGTAGTTCCACTCTTCAGGTAGAATGTCCAGAAATTTATTCACCAGGGTGAGACTGTCCTTAGTGATCCCAACAGCTTTGAGATCATTCACTAAAGCAGTAAACCTGGTGTAGGTTTCAGTGAGAGTCTCCTTTGGTTTAGCAAAGAAAAGTTCATACTGTCTAACAAGATTGTTGATCCTGTTGTCCAGTGTGATTGTGGGTCCATCATAGACAGTACACAAAGTATCCCACATTTCTTTTGCTGTCTTCATTTTCTCAACCTGTTTGAACACATCATCAGGAAGAGAAATGACCAGATTGTTTCTGGCCTTTGCATCCAGAGCCACCAGTCTCTTGTCTTCATCAGACCATTGAGCTTTAGCTTTCTCAAAGGTCCTGATTTCAGGAGCAGCTCCTTCAACCGCTGGAGTTATGGTAGTAACAGAGGTTGGCACATAGGGACCCTCCATCACTATCTCTGGCAGTTGTACATCCAGATTCTCTAAATAGAGCATCATTCTGCACTTCCAACCAGAGAAGTTTTGATGATTAAATTTTGGAGGTTTGCCCATAGAGCCATTGTCATAGTAAGAAGAATTTGCAGCACTGTTGTCCATGGAAACTTGGGAGAATGAGAGATCTAGAATGACACACACTCTAAACTGCTCTGATACCAGTTGTAGGTCCCGAGAGGTTCCCAAAGTATATAGCTTTAAGCTGTAGAGGGGGGGGGGGTGAATACAGCTATTTAAAAACTACACACTATTTTCTCAATGTTTGTATGTATTATCAACAATTTGTTAATTACAAACAAGCTTGAATGCGGAATAGTTCAAGCTGAGATGACAGATACAACAGTATGTTCACTAGTCTAAGACAAACTCAAACTAGTATACAATGAATACACTCACTAAGAAGCACTCACTGTGTTTACAAGACTTAAGGGAACAACTTATGTAAAACAGCTTAGACACACAGATACTGATTTACACAGAAGGCTTGCATGCATGAAAATCACACTTGCACGTTCACTCTTGGTTTCAGCACTTAGCTTTCTTCACACTTCTTTCTGTCCTTAGAAGCTTCCTTTTATACCCATTCAGATGATCTAAGAGAAACATCTTCATTGGACGAAATGAAAAAGGAGAAGTCTTGTTGAAAAGACAACATAACCTTTTATGCACTTTTCTGAAAAACAGACTTGTCTTCACATGTGCAGAACTTTTGTCTTTTCACTTTGTCTACTGTTGCATTGCCTTTAACTAATTTAGGAATGTCAACTTTGCGTCTTTCTTCCTTGTAAAGGCCGATTTTGATATAAGAAAAAGGTCTGTCACCCTTTTTCAAATAACCTTTTGTCTTCATGTTACAGAACAACGTGGGCAGGCTGAGCAGTTCTGTTTTCCACTTTGTCTTCGACTTTGTAAACTGATCTTGTAAGTCAAAAACAATACATGATGACTTGGAAACATATTCCATAAAGTGTTTAGCCTTTCACAAAGAACAGGTTCTGTTCACAAAGAACAGAACACTTTAAAATTGCCCAAGCTGCTCAACAGTGTAGAGCAGCGTAGACAGTTTATGTCCAGCCTTTTTCAGCAGACAGAGCAGCTTGGACAAACTGTCTTAGTTGCAACACATGCAACATATAGAACAGCTTTAGACTGATATTGCAAATCATTTTCAGGTTTCAATAAGACATATAACAGGCCTTAAATTCAACCTTCAAATGCATCAACAGGTTTGATTATAAATCTCCCCCTCAGATGTAGAACAGGTTTGACTGAGGCCTTTTTGTGCCTAACAAAAGTCCTGTGGGCTTTTGCTTGACCTGCAATCCTAGAAAGAAGGTGAGTTCTCCCATTGAACTCATTTGAAATATTTTGTGCATCAATGTCTCAAATTCTTTGCACAGACTGTCATTAGTAGACCCAAAGATGATATCATCAACATAGATCTGAACAAGCAGAATCTCAGTTTTGATGGACTTTGTGAATAATGTTTTGTCCAGAGTACCTCTGTTGAATCCATTCTGTAGAAGGTATGATGACAGAGTGTCATACCATGCTCTTGGAGCTTGGTGGAGTCCATAGAGGGTTTTGTCTAATTTGTAGACTCTGTCTAGATACTTGTAGTCCTCAAATCTAGGAGGTTGACACACATAGACCTCTTCTTCAATTGTACCATACAGGAAAGCAGACTTCACATCCATTTGATACACTTTAAACCCTTTGAAGCTTGCATAGGCTAGAAACAGTCTGATGGCTTCTATTCTTGCCACTGGAGCAAAGACATCATCATAATCTATTCCTTCTTCTTGAGTGTATCCTTGTGCTACCAGTCTTACTTTGTTCTTGATTACTATCCCTCTCTCATCCTTTTTGTTTCTGAACACCCATCTTGTACCAATTGCTCTTTTTCCTTTAGGAAGATCAACTAGAGTCCAGACATTCTGAATGTTGAATTGCAGTAGTTCTTCCTGCATTGCCTCAATCCAAGATGGATCTTTCAAAGCCTCAGATGCCTTCTTAGGTTCTAACTGTGACATGAAACATGCATGTTCAAAGGCAGCTAGACTGAATTCAGGAACTGCTGATTCAGCATCAGTAGACTCCTTGTGAACCATTGTCCTTGTCTGTAAAGGAGTGCGTGGATCACCCATTATCTGATTGAGAGGGTGATACTTGTGAACTCTGAGGGTTGGCTCTCTGTCTGTCTGAAATGAGGTTCCTAGATTTGTATCATCTCCTTCAAGACCACTTGATGGTTCAGCTTCAGGAACAGCTTGACCAAAAGATGGGACTGTTTCCCTATGAGATGGAGCTGTTACTTCAGGAATTGGGATTGACACTTCATAATTTGGATTTGAATCATGTTGGGCATTCAGTACCCCTGGTGGGTTGCAAGATAGAAGTGGTAGAACAGTATACTCATCCCATTGACCAGAATCTTCAACAGTCTGAAATTTTGTGCCAACAGCTTGAACATTTGTGTTACCAGCATGAGAAGTTGTGTTGGCAGCTTCAACCCTGTTTTCATCAGTTTCTGCAGTATACTCAACAAAGCTCAGAGAATTTGTTAGTGAATCTAAATCAAACAACCAATCAGGACCAGTGCCTTTGACATTTGCGGTGTTTTCATTAAATTCAACATTGGCACTTTCTTCAATGCTTTTAGACACACTGTTATATACCCTATAGGCTTTGCGTTGAGTGGAGTATCCTACAGAGAAACCTTCTTCAGCCTTACTTTCAAACTTACCTAAATGAGTCTTAGTGTGAAGAATAGTGCATGAACAGCCAAAAGACTTTAGAAAGGCTATTAAGGGAACTCTGTGATGGAATAACTCATATGGAGTTTTCCCTTGTGATTGAACAACTTGAACCCTATTTAGAACATAACAAGTTGTGTTGACTGCCTCTGCCCAAAAGGTCATTGGCAGTTTGGAATCAGCTAGCATGGTTCTAGCAGCCTCAGTTAAAGTTCTGTTCTTTCTTTCAGCTACACCATTTTGTTGTGGTGTTCTTGGTGCACTATATTGCCTTGCAATACCTTTAGACTCACAGAAACTGTTTAGGATATGATTTTTAAACTCAGTTCCATTGTCTGACCTGATCACCTTAACTTTTAAGTTGGATTGGTTTTCTATCTTAAGGATAAATGATTTAACTAGCTCAGCAGTTTCATCTTTAGTCCTAAGAAAGTAGACCCATGTAAATCTGGTGAAATCATCAACAATGACTAAACAGTAAGCTCTTTTATTCAAACTCAAAACAGATGTTGGACCAAAGAGATCCATATGAATAAGATGAAGAGCAGATGAGATAGAATTTACTTCTTTGGCCTTATGAGAAGTTTTGTGTTGCTTGCCTTTAAGGCATGCTACACAATGATCATCACAGATGAACTCCTTTTGTGGTAAACCTCTTACCAAATTCTTTTTGACTAAAACATTCATAGATTTGAAGTTCATGTGACACATCCTTCTGTGCCAAAGAGCAGACTCATTAGATGATGCTTTGGATATCAAGCAGCTTAAAGTACTTGATTTGGATAAAAGATATGTGTCCAAACAGTAGACATTTTCCTTTCTTGGTGTTCTAAGTAAAACAAGATTTTTAGGTATTTTAAAATCTTTTGAAAGAACAATGCACTCAGAATCTGTGAAGACAACAATATTTTGTTTATCACAGATTTCAGACACACTTAATAAATTATACTTCAGCTGTTCAACATACAAAACATCATTGAAAAACATATTGCCTGCTTTGACAGTACCTTTACCTGTGACCTTACCTCCCTTGGAATTTCCTCCAAATGCAACAAACCCTCCTTCAAAGCCTTTGAAATTTGACAAGCATTCAGAATTGCCAGTCATGTGCCTAGAGCATCCACTGTCCAAATGCCATCTTGTTTTATGTTGTGACCTGTGGGTGCCCTGCACAAATAAAAGCTTAGTTAGTAGTGGAGTAAACCCAAACCAAGTTGGTTTTGGGTTGTCCTTGTGCATTGACATAACTAAACATTGTCTGTGACTTCTTATACTTAGTGAGATCCACTGGTGGATTCTGTGAAGAATATTTAGTGATGACATGAGGTATCCAGGTGTTCTTTCCAACCTTTGCATTAACAGTCTCAGATGATCCATTACCAGTTTCAGTTTTAGGCTTAGCAGTTTGAACTGGATTTTTAGTGCTAACAGCTTCAGAGTTTGCACTACCAGTTCCAACTTTAGGCCTGACAGTTTCAACATTTGTAGCAACAGTTTGATCAGAGTTTTTGCGTTTAACACACCATATTTGTTTAAAATTTGATTTGGGTTTTGCCAAAACTTGTTTTTGGTGTGTGGACTGTTTTTTATTGACTTTTAAGAACCTATGATCAACTGTCTTCTTTGAAACTGGTGGAACAGGAGGTTTGGCCTTTGAATTTTTTGTGTTTTGAACAAATGCCTGTTTCTGCATCACATTCTGTTTTGCAACAGATGGTTTGTACAAGCAATGTCTGGCCAAATGGTTCTTCCTGCCACAATGGAAACATCTTTTGACTGTTTTGATTGGAGAACCAGTTGTATTGGACCATAACTGGTTCTTGTTCCTTTAATTTCCCCTTACCTGTTGTTGTTTGGAAAACTTTTGGACACCATGCTTTTGGCATGTGCAGATTGGAACAGTCTTACCTCTTTTATTACCTTTTGAGGAAGATGCAGTGTTACAGTTAGAAGGTACAGAAGCATGTGGAGCAGCATGGCATACACTCATCTTCTCTTTTCCTTTCTTACTGGGGTTATAGGTTTCTATAGGTGCACTCATTGTTTTGTGTTCTCTCTCAATCTCTTTGCACTCACAGCCATCATTTGGAATCAGTTCTTCTTTAGATTCAGGACTGTTTTCAAGGATAGGATCTATAGTAGTCATTGACTCATCTAATGGTTCATTAACAAGCCTATCAGCAACTTCACTCATGGGATGAATGTATTTGTTGTTGTATGGGGTGGAGTGGCTCTGTATCCTATACCTTCTTTGGGATTGAGTTGAGATTTAACCCTATCTTTAAATTGAACTTCCATTAGGTGTTCCAGCTTTTGATTTGCCAATATGAAGTTTCCTAAATCTATATTGACAGATTCTACTTTTTTATTAGCTTCTAACACCTTCTGGTCAGCCTCATCTAATTTCTTATTTAAAGACTCTATTTTCTTATCCAGATCCTTTTTCTCCCACTCAAGATATGTTCTATCATGTCCCATTTGAATCTCATTATCTTTATAGTCATTTATCTGTTTTTCAAGATCTTCTATGGCCTGCATGTACTCATATCTCCTTTCTTCTATCTTAGCTAGAGTTTTGCACATGCTCTCATTATGATCTCTGTACTTTTTAACCATATTTTTGCATGATTGAGAGCAAAGTTTAGCATTTACCTCAGATGGTAGTTCAGTGAAAGTGACATTAGATGTTTCTGCCATGAGAGCTTGATTTTGAAACTCCTCTTCTGTCTGATCACTCCAGTCAAACACATTGTCATCTTGAGAGACAAGTGCTTGTGATGATGAAGCTTGATTAGTTTGCTGGGGTCTTGGTGGTTTGACCTTGAGAGCAAAGTTTAGCATTTACCTCAGATGGTAGTTCAGTGAAAGTGACATTAGATGTTTCTGCCATGAGAGCTTGATTTTGAAACTCCTCTTCTGTCTGATCACTCCAGTCAAACACATTGTCATCTGGAGAGACAAGTGCTTGTGATGATGAAGCTTGATTAGTTTGCTGGGGTCTTGGTGGTTTGACCTTGAGATCTGAATTCTCTGGCAAAGTGTCCAAGCTTGTGGCATTTAAAGCATTCAACTTTTGATTTATCAAATGCTGGTTTGCCTTCTGGTTTGGCTTGGAAGTTTGACCTGCCAGTTCTTTTCAGAAACCTTTTAGCCCTCATAGTCAACATTGCATGCTGCCATTTCAAGTTCATCTCTTCTAGATCATCTGGATGGATTTGTTCTAAATCTTCAGCATTTAGAGCAAACAGTCCATCATTGGCAACAAAAGCTTCATAATGAACTTTAGTAGAATTACCATCAGCACCTGAAAAGGAATCACAACAGTTAGATTTATTAGTTGATGCTGATGACAGCAGAGCAGTGTTATGATTGTAAGAAAAGGATTTCTTTTTATTTTCAATCTCAGTTTCAAACACTCTCAGACTATTGTAAAGGTCATCCAACTCTATTTCATCAAAAGTATCTTTTGTTCTCCATTGGGCAGCATAGACTGTCCACTCTTCACCAAGAGATCTAAGGAATTTTCTGTTTACTTCATCTTGATCCAAGCTGACTTTGGCACTCTCCAATTCACCTATCACTTTATTAAACCTGTCAAAGATTTGAGTAAGGTTTTCATTCTTGCCACCAGAAAAGTTTTCATACTGCTGTTTCAGAAGATCCTTTTGGTTTCTTTTGGTGCTAGCATTTCCAGCAAATCTTTTCTCTAAGGCAATCCAAAGAGAATGAGCAGTATAGAACTTTTTAAACTGGTGTTGCTAAGCATTAGGAATGGCTATTTGTAAAAGTGTAAGAGCTTTCACTTCACTCATTCTAGCCTTTCTTTCAAGTTCAGTCTTTGGAGGTGTTTTTATAGGCTTGCCCTCAGCATCAAGTTCAGGATCAACTACAAGAGGTGTAACATCCTCGGATTTAATTGGGATGATTAGATTGAATTTTTGTATTAAGTTAAATTTTTAAGAATGTTTATGTACTTGGATTATGAAAGTTGGTACGGAATTTGGATTAATTATAAAGTTTGTTGAATTATTTGGATATTTAGAATTTTAAATTATTAAGTGAATATAATTATTTAAATATTAAGGATAATAAATAAAGATGGATTCTTTATTTATATAATCATAATCAGTATTTATGGAACCGGATGAGTTGAGGGGTTAAATGTGCCAAAAGATTAAAGTGATGAATAAAAAGGAATGAAAGACAAATTTGTCTTTCATTTTCACCAAGCCATTTCTCTCTCTAGAAATCTCTCTCTCGGCTCTCTCTCTCTCTACAATCGAAGAACCTCAAAACTTGGATTTGGAAGCTAAAAATCTGAAACAAGATTGTTAGGAAGGAATTATAACATCTGCAATCATCGAATTAAGGTAAATATCTCTTTAAAATTCGATTTGTGGGAATATTTGGTTCGGTTTTTATATGAACCGAAAATTTGATTTGGAGATTCAAACATGGATGCATGTATGATTTTATTGTGGATTAGTTTAAATCGAGTATTTATGATGCTATGTACAAAATTTCAGCCCCTAATTCGAACTGAAAGTATGGATTTGAGCATTTAGTGTGTGTTTTAGTGTGTGTGTTCGAAAATAAAGAAAAACGGTTATAGAGGGTGTGATTTGGTGCATGAAAGAGGTTAATGTTAGTGTTAAAGTGGTTGAAATTAAGTGTATTTTAGTTGGTATAATTTATTTCATGTATTGAATTAGTACCAAAAAGGACTTGGATTAAAATCTGGAAATAATAAAACTGCACAAGTTTGAACATCAGAAGGTCCGAATTCGGATCCATGATGAACTCGGATCTGATCCGAATTCGGACATCTTCGAACTTAGGATGAGGTCCGGAATTCTGGAAAATTTATATGGCAAAAATATTCTAAGTGATTGAATTTAGGATGGGGTCCGAATTCGGTTGGGGACCGAATTCGGATGTGGTCCGAAGTTAGCATGTGGTTCGATTCTAATTAATGGTCCGAATTTGACCATTATCCGAAATTGTATTGGTCCGAATTTAAAAAGGATCCGAATTGAGACTTATATGTATGTGGACCGAATTGGGAATCATGTGGGATCCGAATTGGGGGGGTGGGGGGGTCCGAATTCGGGTGGGGTCCGAATTCGGACATGGATCCGAATTTGGGATCAAAAATGGTAAAAACTTATAGAAATTAAGTTTTATGGAATTAAACAAGATATTAACACAATGTGTTGTTACAAATGACTTACAGGTCCCTTGTGGTGTTGTTTAACCCACAGTGGGGTACTTGGTTGATCCGGTTGAAATTCCGAGGAGAAATAAAATTTGATTAAAGATAATAACGCACCCACTGTGAGTACCTTTGATTTTAACATTGCTGCATCTGCATTATGTTTGCATTGCCTGCTGAGGCATGTTGTTTCATGTTCGTTTGGCATTCTACTAACATGCGTTTATGTTGATGCACATTCATATTTGTTGCATGTCCGTTCATTTGTTGTGCATCTTTTCGATGGACCTGCGTGGTCGCATCTGTACTCTGATGTTACTGTGCTATATGACCAAGAGTTTGACACCTCTGTGGTCAGGATAGACAGTAGGTCATCCCCGATGTAATGTCTGCCTCAGATGGTTGGTTTTCTTATGCCGAGTGTCAGCTCGAAGGAGCTGCGGCTCAGGTTTGCGTACTTGGAGTACGTGTGGGGTATACGGTATGTGTTACCGCGGTTACCCTGGGTGGCATCATAATGATTTGTAGAATGTGTAAAATCAACTGGTATTCACTAAGCTTTAGCTTACCCTTTCAGTTGTTATATTTTTACAGGAAAAGGGAAATCCGCTGCGGGACCATCTAGCTAGGAAATCTATTGAAGTGATTGAAGATTTCTACCGTTTTCTTTGGTATTTGGATTATGGAATTATTGTTGTAATAAATTTGGGATAATGTAAAATGTTTGAGTATGTAGACTTAGACATGTAACCTTGTAGCACCGTAGGGTGTTAGATTCAGTTGTAATACTTTAAATTTATGTACTTTAATGCTTCCGCGCTATTATTAAGCTATCAGATCATTATGTTATGTGTTTGTTGGTGATTAATCCTGGGTGAATGGTAATTGGTGGTTAATGTGGCAAGGGTGTCACAGCGTATGGTATCAGAGCAGTAGTTTGAGATTCAAGTGTCCGTGAGGTCTTGGTCTCAAACATTAAGTGTTGACATGTAGTGATACTAAGTAATGATCTGAACTAAGATAGGTTACGATCTAGTAATCCTAAGAATATTGACTATCATACGGGACAATTGGGTGGTGTCTATAAATAAATGACATGTTACTAAATAAGTTATATGTTTCTTATTTCAGAACATGTCTGGAGGAGGAATGACACCAGAAGAGACGAGAGAAATGATGCTAGCCATGATGGCTGAGCAAAATCGGATGATTCAGGACCAGTTTCGGGCTCGAGATGAGGCCGAAGCTAAACGAAGAGAAGATAAGAGAAAGAATAAGGAAAGAGAGGGAAACGATGACGAGCAAGGTGACAACACTGGGTCATCAAATAAGCCCAGGGGTTGTCGTTTCAAGGACTTTAAGGGAAATGGAGCAGTTGAATTTAATGGACTGGGTGACGCTGTTGCCGCTCTGGAATGGATAACAGCCACTGAACGGACATTCCGAATCAGCGATTGTGCTGAGAAGGATATGGTCCGGTTCGCTACTGCAATGTTCACCAAGGATGCAGTAATGTGGTGGAACTCGATGGTGAATGCGTTAACTATGGAGAAAGTATCTGTTATGACATGGGCTGAGTTTACTGAAATCTTCACTCAACAATATTGCCCGGCCGATGAGCGCCGAAGACTTGAAGCAAAGTTCATGACGTTGGTACAGGGGACTAAGTCTGTGTCCCAGTATGCTGTAGAGTTTACGAGGCTGAGTTTGTTCGCGCCTCATCAAGTGGATACCGAGGAGAGGAAAGTGACCAGGTTTGAGGCTGGTCTTGATTTGGAAATCCGGAGGGTGATGAGCAATGTACGCTACCCCACATTTGCTGGTTTGCTGGAGGCCGCCAGGAATGTGGAACAGATCTTGGGTATGTCGGGATACGTGATGGGGTCCGCTGCTGCTTCAGTCAACCCAACTCAACCTTCACCATCGAAACGCCAACGCGAAGGAGGTTATTCTGGTTCTTCACGATCATCGCAGTACTCGCCGCAACAATCCTTCCGTCGACAGTCTAGTTCTTCCAGTCGCGCACGTGCTTACTCTATCAACACCGAACCGCAGTATTGTAACAAGTGTCATCTGGAACACTTCGGCAAGTGCACCAACGGGCGTGCGTGTTTCTGCTGCGGAGAGTTGGGCCACTTTCAAAATGAATGCCCACGGAGATCTGATGCTTGCCATAAGTGTGGAGTATGGGGGCACTATAGTCGGAATTGTCGAAAGAATACTCCAGCAGTTGCTGCTCCAACATCAACACGATCTTCAGGAGGTTCAAGCGGTGGGTCAGTTAACCGAGGTCGGGGTCAGTCGCAAAGGGCACCGGCTCGTGCATTCCAGATTACTGCAGAAGAGGCTAGGGAAAACCCGGAAGTGGTCACGGGTATGTTTATTGTAAACTCTTTACCTGCAAGAGTATTATTTGACTCGGGTGCCAATAGGTCGTTTGTATCTACTATGTTTGCACAACAACTTGCCATGCCTTTGTCTAAGCTATCTGCTGTACTAGATATTGAAACTGCTAGTAATACTCTAGTTAAAGTAGATCATGTATACCCAAACTGCACCTTAGTGATTGAAGATGTAGTCTTCAATTTAGACTTGATTCCGATCGAGTTTAGTGAATTTGATGTAATTATCGGGATGGATTGGTTGATAGAGAATGAAGCCCACATAGTATGTAAGAAGCGAATGATCAAGATAACTACTCCGGAGGGGCGTGAGATCTGTATTTATGGGGATAGGAGAAGTGGGGATCTGTGTTTGTTGACTGTTGCAAAAGCTCGAAAGCTTGTTGCAAAGGGATGTGACGCCTATCTGGCATATGCTATAGATGCCAAGGCTGAGAAGAAGACGTTGGCCGATGTGCCTGTTGTTTCACAATTCCCGGATGTGTTTCCGGAAGACTTGTCTGGCGTGCCGCCTGAGAGACAAGTGGAATTTAGGATTGATCTGATCCCGGGAGCTGCACCGGTAGCTCGTTCTCCTTATCGCCTTGCCCCAACCGAGATGAAAGAGATGATGACGCAACTCCAGGAGTTGTTGGATAAGGGCTTTATTCGACCAAGTTCATCGCCGTGGGGAGCTCCGGTGTTATTTGTTAAGAAGAAAGATGGCACCATGAGGATGTGCATCGATTACCGGGAGCTGAATAAATTGACAATCAAGAACAAGTATCCGCTGCCGCGGATAGATGACTTGTTTGACCAGTTACATGGAGCTGGTGTGTTTTCTAAGATTGACTTGAGGTCGGGATATCATCAGTTAAAAGTTAGAGAGGAAGATGTGCCTAAAACAGCTTTTAGGACACGTTACGGGCATTACGAGTTCTTGGTTATGCCTTTCGGGTTAACCAATGCCCCGGCTGTCTTTATGGATTTGATGAACCGAGTTTGCAGACCGATGTTGGACAAGTCGGTAATTGTTTTTATAGATGACATTTTGGTGTATTCAAAGTCTGAAGCCGAACACGCTGGTCATCTAAAAGAGTTATTGGAATTGTTAAGAAAGGAAAGGTTGTATGCCAAGTTCTCAAAATGTGAGTTTTGGCTGCAACAGATTCAATTTTTAGGGCATGTGATATCGGGGGCCGGAATTTCTGTAGATCCGGCTAAGGTAGAAGCGGTAAGAAATTGGGAACCGCCTCGCTCAGCTACGGAAGTCAGAAGTTTCCTTGGGCTGGCAGGCTATTATAGGAGATTCATTAAGGACTTTTCAAAGATTGCAGTCCCTTTAACGATGTTAACAAAGAAGAATGCACCGTTTGTATGGGAAACTGTGCAGCAGGAGGCGTTTGATATTTTGAAAAAGACGTTAAGTGAAGCACCGATACTTGCCCTACCAGAGGGTAATGAGGACTTTGTGGTATACACGGATGCTTCGAAGTTGGGACTTGGCGCTGTACTGATGCAGCGTGGGAAGGTAATTGCTTATGCTTCAAGGCAGTTGAAGCAGCATGAAAAGAACTACTCGACTCATGACTTGGAGTTGACTGCAGTCACTTTTGCACTGAAATTGTGGAGACACTATCTGTATGGAACTAAGTGTCAGTTATACACTGACCATAAGAGTTTAAAATACATATTTAGTCAGAAGGAGCTCAATATGAGGCAGAGACGTTCGATGGAACTTATAAAGGATTACGATTGTGAAATCCTTTATCATCCCGGGAAGGCTAACGTGGTAGCCGATGCTTTGAGCCGCAAAGCATATGTCAAGGATTGCTGTTACATGTTGACATCTACTATGCTAACATCCACTTTTATTGATGATGTCAAGGCCGCTCAAGAGGAAGCCTTGAAAGACGAGAATGTTGGTGCTGAAGATATAAGAGCACAGATTAAGGATATGGAAACAAGTGAATCGGGGTTGAAAGGCATCTACGGAAGAATCTGGGTGCCAAAGTATGGAGGCATGAGAAAGGTGATCATAGAAGAAGCTCACCAATCGAAATTTTCTGTACATCCCGGGAGCACAAAGATGTACAACGAGCTGAAAGCAGACTTTTGGTGGCCCGGATTAAAGAAAGATATCGGACAGTACATGGAGAGATGCCGAACTTGTCGATTAGTGAAGGCCGAACACCAGCAGCCTTACGGTAGTTTGCAACCGCTTCCCATCCCGGAATGGAAGTGGGAACATATCACGGTGGACTTTGTCACGAAGTTGCCGAAGACTAGGCGTCAACACGATGCAGTTTGGGTCATAGTGGATCGGTTGACTAAGTCCGCACATTTTATACCGATAAGAGAAAGTTACTCCTTAGAAAAGTTGGCTAAAATTTATATGGACGAGATTGTTTCTAGGCATGGAGTGCCTAAGTCCATTGTATCTGATCGTGACAGCCGATTTACTTCCAACTTTTGGTCGGCATTGCAAGAAGGGTTAGGATCGAGGATTGCTATGAGTACGGCTTACCGTCCGCAAACCGATGGTCAAAGTGAAAGAACCATCCTAACACTCGAAGATATGATGCGGTCGTGTGTGTTAGACCTCGGTGGCAATTGGGACGATCATTTGCCACTGATCGAGTTTTCATATAACAACAGTTACCACGCGACGATCAAGAAAGCACCGTTTGAGGCATTGTATGGGAGAAGATGTAGGACTCCTACATGTTGGAGGGAAACCGGAGAAACGCCGATTGCTGGGCCGGCATTATTGCAGGAAACGAATGAGAAGATTCAGTTGGTGAGACAGAATATGAAGGCGGCCCAGGATCGCCAGAAAAGTTATTACGACAGGAGGCACAAGCCACTCAATTTCGATGTAAATGATTGGGTTTATTTGAAGGTTTCACCTATGAGAGGTGTTACCCGTTTTGTAAAAAGAGGAAAGTTGGCTCCGAGATTCGTCGGACCATTCAGGATTACTGAGAGAATAGGAAATCAATCGTATCGTTTGGAGTTACCTGAAGAAATGTCGGGCATACATCCGGTGTTCCATGTGGGGAACCTTAGAAAGTCGTTTACAACCGAAAACGAGGATTGGGCTTATCACACCGAGCTAAAGATTGACGAAAGGCTCCGGTATGTTGAAGAGCCGGAGTGTGTGTTAGATGCGAAAGTAAAGAAGTTGAGAAGCAAAGAAATTGAGATGGTGCTTGTACGTTGGAAGCATCACAAAGGAGCGAATCATACTTGGGAGCCTAAGTCAGAGATGTTGAAGAAGTATCCGAAATTGTTCGAATCCGAGTAACTTCGAGGACGAAGTTGAGCGTGGTGGAGCCCATGCTGTAACATCCTCGGATTTAAATTATTGTATCTGAAGTTATTAAGTATAAATTAATGTAATTTAAGTTGAATTATGAAAGTTGGTACGGAATTTGGATTAATTATAAAGTTTGTTGAATTATTTGGAAATTTAGAATTTTAAATTATTTAGTGAAAATAATTATTTAATTATTAAGGATAATAAATAAAGATGGATTCTTTATTTATATAATCATAATCAGTATTTATGGAACCGGATGAGTTGAGGGGTTAGATGTGTCAAAAGATGGAAATGGATAATAAAAAGGGGGAAATGTCTTTAATTTAATTCATTTGAATTTTCCACTCTCTCTCTACCATCTCTCGGCTCTCGGCTCTCTCTCTCTACAAATTGAAGAATCATCAAAAAGTTGTTGTTTGAAGCTGAAAATTTGGATTCAGATTGCATTCAAGGAACTATAACATCTGCAATTGTCGAATTAAGGTAAACATTTCACAAATTCTTCGAAATTGATGGTTTTTAGTTCGGATTTGTTAAAATCCGAAATATTAATTTGGTGTTGAAGATGTTGATGCATGTGTGATATTTTTATGGATTTGTTTAAATCTAGTGTATAAGATGCTACATATTAAATTTCAGCTCCTGATTCGAATTAAAAGTATGGATTTGAGCATTTAGTGTGTGTTTTAGTGTGTGGGTCGATGGATGATGAAAAATGGTTAAAAAGGTTGTGATTTGGTGCATGAAAGAGGTTAATGATAGTGTTAAAGTGGTTGAAATTAAGTGTATTTTAGTTGGTATAATTTATTTCATGTATTGAATTAGTACCAAAAAGGACTTGGATTAAAATCTGGAAATAATAAAACTGCACAAGTTTGAACATCAGAAGGTCCGAATTCGGATCCATGATGAACTCGGATCTGATCCGAATTCGGACATCTTCGAACTTAGGATGAGGTCCAGAATTCTGGAGAATTTATATGGCAAAAATATTCTAAGTGTTTGAATTTAGGATGGGGTCCGAATTCGGTTGGGGACCGAATTCGGATGTGGTCCGAAGTTAGCATGTGGTTCGATTCTAATTAATGGTCCGAATTTGACCATTATCCGAAATTGTATTGGTCCGAATTTACAAAAGATCCGAATTGGGACTTATATGTATGTGGACCGAATTGGGAATCATGTGGGATCCGAACTGGGGTCCGAATTCGGGTGGGATCCGAATTCGGACATGGATCCGAAATTGGGATCAAAAATGGTAAAAACTTATAAAAATTAAGTTTTATGGAATTAAACAAGATATTAACACAATGTGTTGTTACAAATGACTTACAGGTCCCTTGTGGTGTTGTTTAACCCACAGTGGGGTACTTGGTTGATCCGGTTGAAATCCCGAGGAGAAATAAAATTTGATTAAAGATAATAACGCACCCACTGTGAGTACCTTTGATTTTAACATTGCTGCATCTGCATTATGTTTGCATTGCCTGCTGAGGCATGTTGTTTCATGTTCGTTTGGCATTCTACTAACATGCGTTTATGTTGATGCACATTCATATTTGTTGCATGTCCGTTCATTTGTTGTGCATCTTTTCGATGGACCTGCGTGGTCGCATCTGTATTCTGATGTTACTGTGCTATATGACCAAGAGTTTGACACCTCTGTGGTCAGGATAGACAGTAGGTCATCCCCGATGTAATGTCTGCCTCAGATGGTTGGTTGTTCTTATGCCGAGTGTCAGCTCGAAGGAGCTGCGGCTCAGGTTTGCGTACTTGGAGTACGTGTGGGGTATACGGTATGTGTTACCGCGGTTACCCTGGGTGGCATCATAATGATTTGTAGAATGTGTAAAATCAACTGGTATTCACTAAGCTTTAGCTTACCTTTTCAGTTGTTATATTTTTACAGGAAAAGGGAAATCCGCTGCGGGACCATCTAGCTAGGAAATCTATTGAAGTGAATCAAGATTTCTACCGTTTTCTTTGGTATTTGGATTATGGAATTATTGTTGTAATAAATTTGGGATAATGTAAAATGTTTGAGTATGTAGACTTAGACATGTAATCCTTGTAGCACCGTAGGGTGTTAGATTCAGTTGTGATACTTTAAATTTATGTACTTTAATGCTTCCGCGCTATTATTAAGCTATCAGATCATTATGTTATGTGTTTGTTGGTGATTAATCCTGGGTGAATGGTAATTGGTGGTTAATGTGGCAAGGGTGTCACAAGAGGAAATTCAACAGCTTCCCATATGGCATAATCAATAAATTGAATGTGCTGTTGAATCCTGAGTTTCCACATCTTGAACTCAGTGGGTTTGAGCATAGGCACTTTGAGTCCTTGCCCAGATCCAATACTTCTGTTATCAAATTCCATTGCAGAAAATTTTTAAAAAAAATTAAAAGAAAGCTTCTGACTTTGAAAACAAAGAATAGACCTGTGGCTCTGATACCACTTGTCATTATCAAAATCACTACCTAAGATTAACTGGTTTGAATCAATCAGAGTATAAAACCAATAACCTTGTATTGAATTAAAGTCCAATTAAGAAGTTTGCGGAATAACACTTAACTGTGTTAAGAAAAGCTTTCAAAATAAATAACACATAAATATAAGCAACAATCAGATCTTTTGTATTGCCAAACTGAATGATTACAATCACCTCTAATCTGTTTGATTAGACGAAGAACACAAATTGTTCTTTTGGTTTTACAACCTTAGAGGCTTATGAAAACTTAATCAGAAAATACAATTGAATCAAAAACTTGTACGTGCAGACTTACAATAGAAAAACCTATTCTATGTATATATAATGCTTTCTGATTTGTTTCCTTGAGAAACTCTGATTTCTCTGGTAGTAGATATGCTGGAATCTTCAAATATAAATCTTTTCCTGATTTTCAGCACTTTCTGTTTGTTAAACTGTTGAGCAGCTTGAACTTTATCTGATGAGCAGCTTGAACTTTTGCACTGGCAGCTTGAACTTTTGAACTAGGAGCTCGAACTTACTCAACTAACAGCTTGAGCTTTTTAATTACACTAAAAATCTACTAACAGTTTGAGAAATCTAACTAACAGCTTGACATACTTAGAATATTTCCCAACAAAGGATGAGGAGTTGTGGTGTCCTGGTCCTTGACCGCCTCCC